>AWOL01S0046041.1:0-45617 GCA_000715115.1 Nicotiana otophora
TGAGCATTCTCTAGAACCTGCTGAAATAGAGTGTCTGTCTCCAACTCTCTAGCCATGCATAAATCTAAGACTATAATTGAGCCCCTCGATAAATTTGCGAACTCACTTTTTGATAGTAGAAATCAAGGCTGGTGCAAGTCGGGACAACTCACTGAATCTAATGGAATTCTCCGAGACTGTCATAGTCCCCTCGTGCAGCTACTCAAACTCTATGCGCCATGCATCCTAGAGAGTCTGGGGAACAAACTCTCTCAAAAACATATCTAAAAATAAGCCCAAGTGAGAGGGGTTTGCATCAGCTGGCCTACCCTCCTCAAAAGTCTACCACCACCTATATGCTACTCCTCACAGCTAAAATACAGTAAATGTTACTCCGCTCGGCAATACCCATGGTGTTGAGAATACGGTGGGACTTGTTTAGAAAACCTAGCTCATCCTTAGTAATTGTGCCACTGAATGTAGGAAGGTCATACTTCTTGAACCTCTCAAGTCTCCTCTATTCCTTCTCAAATGCCTCTGGCATGACCTTAGGTTGAACCATAACAATAGGTTGTGCTAGCATAACACCTGGAACCTGATCAACATGGACCCGATGCTCTAGAGTACGGGTCGCATAAAGACTATGATATCACTATTTTATATCATCCTGGGAAGGCCAATATGATGGCCAATGTCTCGAGTAGAAAGGTGGAGAGTTTGGGTAGTTTGGCATATCTACCGGCAGCACAAAGGCCAATTGCACTGGATGTTCAGGCCTTGGCCAATCAGATTGTTATATTGGATGTTTCGGAGACCAGCCTATTTCTTTCTTGCATGGTTTCTTGGTTTTACTTATATGAGCACTTCAGAGAGGGTCAGTATGACGACCCCCATTTGCTTGTCTTTAAGGACATGGTATAGCATGACGATGCTAAGGAGGTTTTTATTATAGATAACGGGGTGTTGCAGATGTATGACTGGTTATGTGTGCCCAATATGGATGGGTTTCATGAGTTGATTATTGAGGAGGCTAACAGTTCCCGGTATTTCATTCATCTAGGGGTTGCTATGATGTATCAGGATTTGAGGCAACACTACTACTGGAGGAGAAGGAACAAATATATAGTGGAGTAGGTGCCTGAACTGTCAGCAGGTGAAGTACGAGCATCAAAGGCCGGACAGTTTGCTTCAGAAACTTGAGATTCCCTAGTGAAAATGGGAGCGTGTTACCACGGACCTCATTTTTGGGCTCCCATGGACTTCAAAGATATTTGATGCCGTATAGGTGATTGTGGACAAGTTGTCTAAGTCGGCTCATTTCATTCCGATGGTAACCATCTATTCTTCATAGCAGTTGGCTCAGGTCTATATCTGTGAGATTGTTCGTCTCCACATTGTGCCTGTATCTATTATCTCTGATCGAAGCACACAGTACACATCGTATTTCTAGAAAGTTGTGCCATATGATTTAGGCATATAGGTTGAGTTGAGTACAACATTTCACCCCCAGACGGACGGGCAGTTCAAGTGCACCATTTAGATATTAGAGGATATGATCCGTGCCTGTAATATGGATTTCGGGGGTTCTTGGGATCCATTTTTGCCGCTCGCACAGTTTGCCTACAACAACAGTTACCAATCAAGTATTCAGATAGCTCCTTATGAGGCCCAATATGGGAGGCGGTGCCATTATCCAATTGGTTGGTTTGAATCGGGAGAGGCTAGGTTGTTGGCCATATATTTGGTTCGAGATTCCTTAGAGAAAGTCAATTTGATTCAGGATTATCTTCGTACAGCCCAGTCCAGACAGAAGAATTATGCTGATCGAAAGGTTCGTGATGTAGCATTTATGGTTAGAGAGTGGGTTTTGCTTCGACTTTCATCCATGAAGAGTGTGATGATGTTCGGGATGAAGGGAAGTTGATCCTTAGGTACATCGATCCTTTTGAGATCCTTGAGAGAGTTTGTAAGGTGGCCTACAAACTTGCATTGCCACCCATCCTATTCGCAGTTCACCTAGTGTTCCATATTTTCCACGCTCCGAAAGTATTATGGTGATCTGTCCTATGTATTAGATTTTAGCTCAGTCGAATTGGACAGGGATCTGACTTATGTTGAGGAGCCGCTGGTCATCTTAGATAGGCAAGTCTGAAAGTTGAGGTCAAAGAGTATTGCTTCAGTGAAGGTTCAATGGGTAGAGGAGGAAACCTGGGAAACCGAGCAGGACTTATGGAGTCGTTATCCTCATCAATTTATCACGTCAGGTATGTCTTTATGCACGTTCGAGGACGAACGGTTCTTTTAAGAGGGGAGAATGTAACGACCTGACCGGTCATTTTTTGTTATTGTACCTCGTTTCCCCTTTTAATGCTTCGTACATATGTACTTTTGGTTTTATAACTTGCGGGGTTGATTGGTTTCGTTGCAGGAAGGTTTCGGTTTGATTTAGACACTTTTGTTCTTGGCTTGAAAGCCTAAGTTACAAATATTGACCAAACTTTGACTTTTGTGAAAACGACCCCGAAACAGTATTTTGATGGCCCCCATAGCTTCATATCGTGATTTTGGACTTGAGCGTATGCCCGGAATCGAATGTGGAGCTCCGTATCTAGTGTCGCATTTGTGAACACCAGCATCACAATTGCGACCTTAGCAAGGGGATCACAGGTATCGCAATTGCAATGCCTGGATCGCAATTGCGAAGTTTACTTGGGTTGGGGTAGTTCCGCATTTGTGATATATTTGTCGCTTTTGCGAGGGAAGCAGGCTTCGCAATTGCAAAGCCCATGTCGCAATGGTGACTTTCCACATAGTCTATGTCACAACCCAAAATCAACTGTCATGATGGCGCCTATCGTGGAACTAGGTCAGCCTCAACTCAGCAACCCAACACCAACAACAATAAGTTTGAAAACGTTAACGGAAGCATTTGACATTAAAGAAAAACTATTTGAAACATAAGAAAATCCAAAAGTGATACAATTTAGCCCAAAATCAGGGTGTCACTGAGTACATAAGCGTCTAGATCAGAAATACAGTCTACTACAGTGTCTAGAGATATAAACTGAAAGTAGGACAAAGATAAAGAAGGAGAGTCAAGGCCCGCGAATGCAGTGCAGCTACCTTGATAGTCTCCAAAACTCTAGGATCCTCAATCAGCAACCGCCACTACGATCGGTATTGCCTGGATCAACATACGAGGTGTAGGGAGTAATGTCAGTACACCAACTCAGTAAGTAACAAGTCCAAACTTTGGACTGAAAGATAGTGACGAACTCAACCTCAACAGGGATAACAAAAATAAATGTGCAGAAACGTAGGCATGCTTTCAAGTCAAATATGTAGCTCAAACAGTAAAGGAAATACATATCTTAACAGTGTAAGGTATACAACTCAGCTATCTCTACATGCCAATGCACAAACTGTATGAAATGCACCATGTGCTCCACTCTCAAGTATTCAACCACTCGGTACTGTATATGGCCATCCGACCCAGGGAAATCCATTCCGGAACATATAAAACACTGACTATACATCACCAGTACCAAGGAAAAAGGGTAATCCAACCCTGTGGAGAAATCCATCTCCAGGTATCAAGTACATCGGACAAATCCATGTCCAGGGAAATCCATCCCTCAATAATATCATCTGCGCTCACTGGGGATGTGTTACAGACTCCGGAGGGGCTCCTACACCCCAAGCACTATTATAATCATCATTATAAACACCGCAGTGTGCAGCCCGATCCCATAACTGTCACTCATAACCAGACACTCGGCCTCACTCAGGCATCAACCTTTCCAGTCTCACCACGGTCTCACAATGTCATGAAAACAACCCGGAACAATGATATGATGAATTAATAAATAACTTAGACCGAGATATGATATAAAAATGTATGATCATGACCGAGTATGTAATAATAAATGAAACTAGTGAGATGCCAGCAAGAAATGACCGCTAAGGGTCCAACCAATACCGGCACAAAGCCTAAACATGATATCTAGCACGATCTATAGCTCAACTACTTTATCACTTGATGAAACATGGATATCAATAGGATATAGTCACTAAACGGTGCCATGAAATCACCCACGTCACAATTCTTACGGTGCACGCCCGCACGCCCGTCACTTGGCATGTGCGTCACCTCAATGCCAATCACATAGCATATAATTTGGGGTCTCGAACCCTCAGAACCAAGTTTCAAAATGTTACTTACCTTCAACCAAGCAAATTCCTACTCCGGAATTCCCTTGCCTCTAAATTCGGTCTCTGAACATCCCAAATCTAGCCACAAGTAATACAATACGTTTAATATAGGTTAAAGGAATCAATTCTACAAGAAAAATACCAAATTATAGGCAAAATCCGAAATTGACTCAATCCCGGCCCCTCGGGCCCACACCTCGGAATCCAACAAAAATCACAAAACCCGAAATCCCATTCACTCACGAGTCTAACGATACCAAATTTACTCAAATCCCACAACAAAATCTCCTTCAAAACCTTAAAATTCCATCTCAAGAACTCTTCCACTTTTTCCCCAATGTTTCACACCAAATCGCAATTTAGATGATAAAAATCAAGATATAATCATGAAATTTAACCAAAACCAAGTGAGAAACACTTACCCCAATCAACTCTGCGAAAATTCCTTCAAGCATCGCCCAAATCCGTGATCTCTAGCTCAAAATATGAAAAATGAGCTCAAACCCTCAATTTTGAATTTAACACTGTCTGCCCAGATTTCCTTCTTCGCGAACGCGACCGTCCTCTTGCGTTCGCATAGACCAACTTAACTGCCTCTCCATTTTACTCTTCGTGAACGTGATGCTTTACTAGCTCAGACCTTCGCGAACATGACCACCACCTCGCGAACGCGTAGAACAAGGACCTGGGGTCCCCAACTGCCTCACTCCTCTTCGTGAATGCGACCCCGCTCCTACGTTCGCGATGCACACGCAGACCACACCTTCGCGTTCGCATCCTCCCCTTTGCGAACGTGAAGAATAAAATCTCACCACTCAGAAAACACTCTTCCTGAATGTGAGGGCCCACTCGCGATCGCGAAAGTGGAAACTAGAAGAATGCAGCAGTGGATATCAACAATCTCACCAAGGCCAACAATGATCCGTTAACTACCCGAAACTCACCCGAGGCCCTCGGGACCTCAACCAATCATACCAACACATCCCATAACATCATACGAACTTATGCGAACCTTCAAATCACCTTCAACATCACATGAATTACACATTGATTCAAGCCTAATGAACTTAGAAATTTTTGAATTCCACAAACGACGCTGAAACATACCAGACTATGTACGAATGACCTCATATTTTGCACACAAGTCATAAATGACACCACAAACCTACTCCAACTTCTGGACAAAACTGGTAAGACAAGGAAGAATAAAAGCAACAAGAACTGTTCAACCAATAACTCTTTTCAATATGAAATGCACAACAAGAATCACAACCAGGGTACCGCCTTGTATTCATATTTCACAATTTCAATCACAACCTTTCCTTATGTCATCGCGTGAGCCTTATATTTAGTTTTAAAAATTATTTTTTCCGAAATAGCAACACGCGTTTTACCCACCTTATCTCACAACGTGGCTTCAAGTAGTTCTCCTACTAGAAACACGCGTATCAAGCCCACCTTATTCCACTGCATGGGTATCAACCCCTAGCCTTATGTCACCGCATGCATATCAATATCACAACATAGTCACACCTCGCACCACAACTGCCGATATACCACAACTTACTAGAAGAATCAACAATTCCAATGTTTTCACAACGAAGAGCCCATTGCTCAACCACAATGTGTACAGAAATCTCAATAATAACAAAATGGATGTGAATTTTTCAACAAGAACGATATCTCGACAATTAACAACTTCACCTCAATGTGATAACAACTTTTAGAACTTCAACACCAATAAATCAACAACAAGATATTCCACAAAATAACAACTTCAAGTAAAAGTAACTCAACAATTTAAGAGATGACAAGATAATAAGGAAGGCGATAACTTCGACTAAGACATATAAGAGCATATTAACAAGTAAGAGGTACAACAAGTTCTAACAACGTCAAATAGAGCATGTAAGAGTAAATTAACACATGTAAGAGTAGATTAACAATGATTGATACAATATGTTATGACAATTCAATTAAAGGCATAGAAAGAGTGTAAATAACCTAAACCGGTCAAATACCACATATATAGCCCGTGTACCCACTCGTCACCTTACGTACACAGCTTTCACATTACACAAATAGCACAACCAACCCAAGTCCTAAGGGGTTGTTTTTTTCCCACAAAATTAGGCAAGATACTTACCTCAACCGGGCCAACTCAACCCTCAGAAATAGCTTTTCCCCTAAAATTTGCCTTCACACAGCTCAAATCCAACCAAAAGTGACTTAATATCATCAAACAATACAAGGAAAAACAATTACAATAGATAAAGCTTTGATCTTTACAAAATTCCCAAATAGTAAACGTCAACCTCGACCTTCCAGGACTAAACACGGGTCCGACTAACCACAACCCCGCGAGTCCATATATATGTTTTGTTTTTCAAATACGAGTCCAAATCGACTCTCACAACTCAATTCGTCATTTTTCAAAAACTTGACAAAATTCCCCAATTTTCTTCTTTGATTCTCATAACATTGATGTTAAATCTATGATATAATCATGAAATATAGTTGGAAATTGATTAGAATCACGTACCCCAAGTTTGTAGATAAAAATCAGGGTTCTAATATATTATAAAATTATATGAAATCCTGAATTTCTATTTTTTTGTTCAATTGCAGGTGTCACAATTGCAACACTACTTTCACAATTGCGAACCCTCGCAATTGCGAAGTAAATCTCGCAAAATGCGGCACTAATAGACTATAACGACCCGACCGGTCATTTCGAGCGTTATAGCCACGTTTCCCCCATTTTTGTTTCTTTTTGTGTTCTTCAGTTATATTATGATATGTCAGGTTAGTTGGTTCGGGTCCAGAGTGGTTTCGAAGTGAATTGAGACACTTAGTCTCTTTATTAGAAGCTTAAGTTAGAAAAGTCAACTAGAAGTTGACTTATATGTAAACGATCTCGGATTTGAATTTTGATGGTTCCGTTAGCTCCGTTAGATGATTTCGGGCTTAGGAGCGTGTCCGAAATATAATTTAGAGGTCCGTGGTAGAATTAGACTTGAATTGACGAAAGTTAGAATTCTGGCGATTTTGGCGTGCCGTGGAAATTTTGATATCTATCATTAGTTTACGTTACTAAACTACTTTGTTATCATTCATTTCTCCGCTTTCCATTATTTCCCGTTATTATATTTTGTTTCGTTTATCTTGTCCTAGTAGATGTCTTGACCTGGTCTCGTCACTACTCTACCGAGGCTAGGCTTGATACTTACTGGGTACCATTGTGGTGTACTCATACTACGCTTCTGCACATCATTTGTGCAGATCCAGGTACGTCTGCCCATGCTAGACACTAAAGATTGATTGGTTAGCTATTTTCAAAAGACTGCTAGGTATACCTGCCCGATGTCCGCATGCCTCGGAGTCACCTTTCGTTATCTTCCCATTTTTGTTATTTCTTTTTCAGATAGTGTTGTAGTAGATGTTTTAGAATATTTTGTAGAGCTTATAGCTCAATTCCACCGTATTTTGATAGTTATTTGTCAGCTGTGCTGTTAAGATTTATTATGATAGTTTAATGGCTTAAATTTGAGGTTTTATTATTATTTGCGCTATTTTTCTTTACATGTTAGGCCTCCCTTGTCTTAGAGACTAGGTGTCATCACGACATCCTAAGGTGAGAAATTAGGGTCGTGACACTAATAGTTCTGTAGCCTCTCGAAGATAAGTAAAGATGTCTTTGTACCGATCCGCAAGACTCTACTAATCTTGTTTATTACTTGTAGTACCTATGAACCTAGAGCTCTGATACCAACTTGTCACGACTCCAAAATCCCACCTTAAGATGTCGTGATGGCACCTAGTCTCTAAGACTAGGTAAGACTAATAATCATTGAGAATTTAGCATAAATAACAATTAAAGTATTAAATTAAACTGATAAATCTCATAATAACACCAAAATGGAATAACAATCACAAAATTCCAAAACCGGTGGAACTAAGTTATAAGCTCTACTGAAATAGAGTAAAATATTTAATACAACACTGTTTGATAAGAAGATAAACAGTAGTAAAGGTAATAACAGAAGTTGACTTCGAGGCCTGCGAGTGTCAAGAATGTATACCTCGAAGTCTCTGGAATATTTGGGTCAACTCACTGGCGTCCGGCACGAGCAAAAGTACCTGGATCTGCACAAACATATGCAAAAACGTAGCATAAGTACATCACAATGGTACATAGTACGTATCAAGTCTAACCTCGGTCGAGTAGTGACGAGGCCAGGTCAAACACCTACTAGACATAGAAACCTGAATAAAATATTAATATAATCTAATAATAGAATGTAAAGGAATAAATTACAACAAATAAAGTGATGATATAAGGCTAACAACGGAAATTAAGGAAATAACGGACAACAATGAATGAACATATGATAAGAACAGTAAGTGCTCAAATACAGTCAAAATAGAAGTAAAACAAATGATGGAAAGACAATAACCTTTCAAATCAACGAGCCTTTACAACATAAAATGTACAACAAGAATCATAACTGAGGTATCACACCACATATTCACATTTTACAATTAAAATCTTCCTTATATCGCTGCGTGAGCCTTGCATTTATTTTTTTAAAAACAATTTCGAAATAGCTACACGCTCTTTAGCCCCCATATCTCACCGCGTGACTTCAAGTAATCCCCTTACTAGCAACACATGTATAAATCCCACCTTGTCTCACCATATGCGCAACAATACCCACCCTTATACCGCCACATGTGCATAAATATAACAACACAATAATCATCTCGCACCACACATGCTCATATGCCACAACATTGCCAAAACATCCAGGATGCCAATGTCATCACAACACAGAGCCCACAGCTCAACCACAATGAGTGCAAGACTCTCAATAACAACAAAATGAATGAGAAACAACTCAATAAGGAAAGATATCCCAATAATAAAAAACTTCAACCACAATATGTTAATAGCTTTCACAATCACATCTTCAATAACCCAGCAATGATGGTATTCTCATGAAATGGAAACTTCCAATTCAAGTGTATAACATAAGTTTAATAATGAAAGAGATAGTATGAAATAGCAACTACGACTAAATGCATGAGAATAACTCAACTACGGAAAGGATAGCATGTAATAACAACTACTAATAAATACATATAGGAGTAACCCCGATAATTGAAACCAAAACATTTAATAACAACTTCAAGTAAAGCATGTAAGAATAAACTTGATAACGATTGATAGAACAATTAATAACAACTTCAATTAAATACTTATAAGTAACCTAAAAGTCTAAACTGGTCAATTTTACACATAAACGCCCGTTTACATACTCGTCACCCCATGTACACGTCTTTCACATTATTTAAATAGCACAATTAAATCCAATCCTAAGGGGTAATTCTCTCACACAAATTTAGACAAGATACTTACCTTAACTAGGCCAAATCAGCACTCAAAAATAGCTTTTCCCTTAAAATTCATCTCTGCGCGGCTCAAATCTAACAAAAAATAACTTAATATCATCAAACAATGCAAGAGAAACCAATTACGATTAATAAAATTATGATCTTTACACAATTTCCCAAAAGTTAACCCCAGACTAGCTCGGTCCAAATCCGAGTCCACGGGTAGATCTCGACTACCCATAACCACGTGAGTCCATATATGTTTTAGAGAGGTGTTGGAGCCGGATATGGAACTTCATTGCAAGGTAAGTCTCATGTCTAACTTTGTGAGGGAAAATCTGCCATGTAGGTATTAAAATTGTTATGTGCTACTAATTATGGGTGCTACATATGCACGAGGTGACGATAGCCCGTACGTGGCTAAAATCATGTTTATGTCCGAGTAGACTTAGGACTTTATCATGTAATATTTGAATTATTTGAACCCATTTTTCTAGCTTAATTAAGTGAATTTATAATTGAAATTGATTTGGGAATATATTAGGACGAGCTTTATCACCTTGAGTTGTTTGGCGAGATATTTGATAAACGGTAAAAGTCATGTTTCCTTTATGCTCCTGTACCTATGTTGTAAGCATGTGACTCGTAATTCGATAAGTTTCTTCCTTTTCTGTGGATCGGGCCGAACGCCTCGGCAGTATATTGAGATGCATCTTTGGTTCGCATCGGTCGACCCTCGGCAGTGCACGCATCACTCTAGATCAGATCGTACGACCTCGGCATAATCGTGCGTTATACCGCTAGCAGTCCGGATATTAACGAGATCACCCTTCTAATGAGGCCCGGCATTTTATATGGTATTCCTTATCCGTTTGATATTGCACTTGATATTTCAGATCTGTTGAGATGGCACGTGAGATTTGACATATTTATATCGTTAAAAGAAATTTTTGGAGGATTATATTAGTTACAATTTTTATCTCACTACTACTGTTGTGCCTCATATCTGTTATGAGTTATCGTATTGATTTATTGGACCACTAGTAAGTGTCGATGTTGACCCCTCGTCACTATTTCTCTAGGGTTAGGCTAGATACTTACTGGGTACATATTGATTTACGTACGCATTGATTTACGTACTCATTCATTTAGTGGCCATCTTGGCGCATAGGCGCAACTGCTGAGGGAACGTTATAGTGAGTTGCTTTCTATGCTTAGCACTATAGCCCACAGAGTTTCCATCTTATTTATTTACTTTATCCTGTCTATTTTATATTCCAGATAGATGTTTTATTATTATTGGACTCTTTAGTAGATGCTCATGAACTTGTGACATCGGATTTTGGGATGTTCTAGAAGTTGTTCGTGGTTTTGCTTGGTAGTTACACACTTTTATTATCTATTTTATTTAAATTATAAGTTTCCATGATTTTAGTGCATTGATTTCTTTATCTAATAAAATTCACGATTTCGAAAATAATAAAATGCATAATTAAGTTGGTAGTTCACCGTTGGCTTGCCTAACAGCGACGTTGGGCACCATCAAGACCAATAATGGGTTTTGGGTCGTGACAGCTTGGTATCAGAGCACTAGGTTTACTTAGGTCTCTCGAGTCATGAGTAAGTCTAGTAGAGTCTTGCGTATCGGTACGGACACATCTGTACTCATCTTCGAGAGGCTACATGGCTATTAAGAGAACTTCCCTTCCTTGGTTCCTCATCGTGCGATATGATTTCGTTGAAGCTTATTCCTTTAGTTCCTTCCTACTCATTCGTACACGACGTCAAGGACTTTTATCAGTTGGGCACCGAGGAGTTGTGAAAATGCTACAGATGCGGTGCAGGATGTTTTTCCCTAAGTATGCAGGCGGACTATTATCGTCACCTTGTGGAGGAGTGTTCTGTCATTTCATCCCAGTATTGATGTTGCCTACAGTTTCGAGGCTATGCACAGTGTATTGTGATGTTCATACGGTGTTATTGTGTAGTGCTGATGTGAATTGTAGGATGCTTACTTATGTGTCATGACAATGATTGATTCGGGAGGAGTACTAATCAGTTCAGGATCGGGAGATTCAACATTTGATTCTAGCGGAGGAGAGGCAATTAGACTATAGATGTTCAGGCATTGGTTAATGGAGTCGCGAGATTGGATATTTCCTAATCTAGTGGATCTCTTATTAATATTATGGTGTCGTCGTCTTTGTTTGAATGTATTGAGGCTCGTCGGTGTGATGGTCTTCTTTGGTTTGCTTTTGGGGCAGGGTGTTGTGGAATGGTACCTAAGAGGCAGTTATTAGAGATGGTGATATGTGGCTGCTTCGGGGTCAGATCGGTGCTTCCGGTATTGAATGGTTCAAGAGGGATGATCTTAATAGAGGCTCATAGTTGGTGGTATTTATCAGTTCTGGTGCTACATAGATGGATTATGATTTGAGGCAGTATTTGGTCAGCGAAAGATGAGGAAGTACATAGTGGCAGGTGTCTCGCAGAGGTTGAATTTCTAGAGGTCAAATAGTTCACTCCGAAAGATGGTTAACTCAGAGTGAGAATGCTAGCGTATCGTATGGATTTCCTGGTAGGATGGCCACATGCTTCCAGAAAGCTTGGAGCGATTATGGCCATGTTAAACAAGGGAATAAATCTATGTATTTCGTTTGAAATGATGGCTTTGTGCTTCAGAAGTTTGAATATGATGGAAAGCGTTTGCTTGGGATGTAATATGACTTCGAGTTTTGGATGCATCGCTGGACCTTCATTTGATATTGATAGGAAAGAGCGGGCATTTTCGACGGGTGGGCGAGCATGGGCTCAGGACGATTAACTGATTTTGTGATGGTTGTAATCAGGGCAATATCATTGGAAGATGTCGATATGGGGTCACACAGGTGGGCTATCTCATGTGAGGTGTTAGGAGTTGCGTGATTCCTAGTAAAGGTCCTCTGAAGAACTTTATTTTTTGTCCAACATGAAGTATGTACTACGATGTGAGCTAGGATCGCATGAATAAGATGGTGTAACGGTCAGGAGGTCGAGTGTGTGTTTGGAGATGGTAATTCGAGTTATGTCATGCAAGTTTAATAAGATATTGTGAGGAATTGGGCAGAGCGGCAGTGCGAAATCATGGTAACCAAGGAGGAGGAGTTATTGTGAATTATGGATTTATGTAATTGTGGTGTGAACCTAAGTGAGGGAGCCCACCGTCTATGATTGGGTCATGTGGTTGTGTGCCTTGGCAGTATCAGGTTATTGGTACATTAGTGGATTAGTTATGATTAAGGAAAGAGAGTCATTCGATTGCTTCTTCTGGGGTATTCATGTGCTACCGGAGCACTGGTTGCTAGCTATATATTCAGGACCAGGTCAGAGTGAGTGACGCTCAACAATGATTCTAGTGGGTTCAATAAGTAAAGTGCAGTGCCTAGGAATTTTCGAGTTCGTCGTGTGACTAAGGAATTAGTTTTGCAGCGAAGTATGAAAGAGGCTTGGAGTATTTCTATGAATGTCACCGGGTCTGCGGTGTAATGTTAGAGAGATGGAGGAAACAACTTCGGATTCACATGAGGTCATTCAGAACGGGTGTATCAGTTGGAGATACTATTGAGTGCATAAGGAGAGTATGAGATAGATGATGGGTATTGAGACGATGTGATCTCTTGATTTGGGTCACTTGGGATGAGTGTTTTTTTAGGTTTGTTATGTGTTTGAGTAGAACTATTATTTATAAGGCAAGTAAAGAGTAAATTGGAAGAAGTTGAGTCAGTTAGTAGTGGTTTGAATCAACATGGTTATGGAAATGATTGGTTCCTTCGGGATGGTAAGGCTATATAGGTGATTTGTGGCTGTACGTGCAGGCTTGACAACTACCGTAATTTGATTGATTTAGAGGTATTTGATTCTGATGGCCTTGTTATGTGTAAATGAATCCCAGAAGAGATATGGCGGTTTAGACAACGACTGGAGGTTTGCATTGTCTGCGTTATGGGAATTCGGTTGTGTTGCAATTGTTTCTCTGAAATGTGTTGAGTGAAAGGGTTCTAGATGATGAAGTGTTTATTCTATTGGTGGTTCAGGAGTTATGATAAATTCTTGTACTCTCGCATAGCGGCATGATAGGTGCAGTGAGTGGTATGGAAATTGGAAGTTAAGGATCAAGGCTACGGTTCGGTATTGATAAGAATGTCACGAGCTCGGAGGAGCGGGGGAGGATTTCAGATGTTCAGAGTATGCTGGCACTATTTTCGGGCAGCCTGAGGATGGTCTGTTTTGTAGTAGCAGTGTTGGGTATTGAAATGTGTATGCTTGGCTAGTATTATAGAAATAGCATGGTCGATGGCCATTTATATTCAGATTTTACTACCTTGTGTGGAAGATTGTGGGAGTATACCCCACGGGAAGATCGTATAAGTGTGATATGTTAGTCAATCGATTATTAGAGATTGAAATCAGGTATGGAGATTTTGGTACTGTAGCCAATGGGAGAGGTTATGACTGAGAGGCACTCTATTCCTTGGGTTGTGGACTGTGGGAATTTGTTCCGAATTTGACGACTACTCGTATGTGCCATGAATAGGGTCATCGTGGATCCTTGAAAGGTTATTGGCCCAGTATGGGATGATCGGAATTGGCTTGAGGTCCATTAGTAGATCTAATGTGAATGTATGCTCTATATCAGGTCAGATGTGTTCATTCAGCATAACATTGTTTGTGGAGGAGTCTTCGGGTGTTAGATATTATTCATGTCGTCAGTTATTCTATGTAATACTCTATTATGCCATGTGGGTTGTGAGATGGCTTGATTATTCGCATATGTGTTGTGATCCCGTGTATCTTGTGGTGTTATATGAGCAAGATGGCTCTCTAGATGTAGCTCATTTATTGCACCTTAGTCGTGCTTGAGTTTTTGTAGCGCATGGCGTGATCCGTCTCCCCAAGGTTATATTTATGCACTTGCGTGTTTTTGGTCGATATTCGGGTATTCGTAGGTATGAACATTATGGCTTGATGGGTATTTCCTTATTTATTATTATGTATGGATTGGGTGGCATGCCGCCACCGGTATGTTATTTGGATCAGGTTGCACACCGCAACAGTGTCACATTTGGATCGGGTTGCACTCCGCAACGGTGTCATGTTTGGATCGGGTTGCATGCAGCAATGGTGTCATGTGAGGATCGGGTTGCACGCCGCAACAGTGAGATGTTGAGTATGGCTCCTTATACTTATTTTGTGCTCCTTGTTTCTCATCTCTAAGATAGGTTCATTGCATCTTTATGGCCGTTTTATTCGTTACGCGGGTTGGATGGTTCTTTGCCAAAGTTCGTTCTTCCTTATGGGTCACATTCGAGTTTATAGCTTGTTGGCGCATTGATGGCATCATATGAGATTGTTGGTGGCGTTTGAGGTGGCTTATTGCCAGAGCAGCTTGTACTGGGTGAGACGAGATTATTGGACCTGAAATCAGTACAATCAGATTTATATAAGGTATATTAGAGGGAAAATGTCACTATTTAGTTCAGAATGAGGCAAGAGTTCTTATTGAGTGGAGGACTCCATGATTTATTGATTTGGAAGGTAGTTATGAGCTACTACACGTTGTTTTCATCGTTGCAGTATCACGAGGGTTGGATCGGGGCTTATGCGCATATGAGGTATACTACGGGCATCAGGTTAGTGAATATGTAGCTTTTACGGTTGGAGGATGTTATTATGGGCATACGAGTTATGTGGTGCATTTTGTGGTTTTGGCATGGGTGTATGATCATATTTGGTACAACAGGTTGAGATTGATATGGTGTTTGTATGTTAGAATTAGGTCTCGTAAAGAATTCCGGATGTTAGAATTTGGTTCTAAGGCTTGTGGGCTAAGGTAGCAGGAAGGATCTTCAGTCTGGTTCGAGCTAATGTATTCACATGGGTTGTGGTGGCATGGGTAGGTGCACGAGGTGTTAAACAGTAGATTTGGGCAATTCCGGAGCGGTTATTGGAACCCTTTAAGGACGAACATATGTTTAAGTAGGGGAGGAAGTAACGACCCGACCGGTTGTTTTGAGCTCTAGAGCGTTGTTCGGCGGTTTGAGGACTTGAGTAGCTTCACTTCATGTTTTATTACTTGTACGCGCAGTCGGAATCGAATTTCGGGATGTTCGGAGTTGGTTTGGATGAAAAATTCTTAATTCGGAAGCTTTAAGTTGGAAAAGTTGACCAAGATTCGGAATCGGGATTTAAAGGTTCCAATAGGTTCATATAATGATTTCAGACTTCGGCGTATGTTCGGATCGGGTGGTCCGGAAGCATTTCGGCGCTTATTGTGGAAAGTTGGCATTTTGAAGTTTTTAGAATTTTCTAAGATTGATTTGATGTGAACTTTGATTTTACTGATGTCCATTTGGGATTCCGAGCCTTGGAATAGGTTCGTATCGTGATTTGTAACTTGTACGTAAAGTTTGGCGTCATTCCAGAATGTTTAAGTATAATTCAGACGAGTTCGGCGAAGTTTAAAAGTTTGAAAGTTGAAAGAAGGGTTTTGATTATCGATTCGTGGTTTGGATGTTGTTTGGTGTTATTTGAAGCAAGTTTGCATCATGTTTTGGGAATGGTTGGTATGATTGGAGGGGGTCCCGGGGCCTTGTTTGTGTTTCGGATGGGCTACATGTCATTTCGCCATATTTGAGCTATTGTTTTTGAGATCTGGTGCATCCTTCTTCGTGATCGCGAAGAAACGGCCCCGATCGTGAAGAGCAAAGTGTTGTTCCAGGACCTTTTGAATCGCGATCGCAGAAAGAATATCGCGATCGCGTAGAAGGAATTTCTGTTGTTAGTGGTCTGACTTAGGAAGATTATATCTTGCAATCTATAATGAATTTAGGGATGATACAAAAATAAAAGTTATAGCCCTTTGAATCTAGTTTTCAGAAAATAAAATTGTTTGTCATTTGGAACTTTGTACAAAGAATTATGGATATTATACCGAAGGGTGTCTATGTAGATGAAATAAAATTTGAACATCGCGATCGCGAAGTTTTGGCTGCTACCGCGATGAAGGAAACGATGATGGAACTTTTGTTAATCGCGATCGTATGGATAATGACCGGGATCGCAAAGAAGGAGGTCCGGCATGTGTATTACACATCTAATTTCGGAAATTTGAGCTCATTTCATCACTTTTAAGTTCTTGGAGCTCATGTGGGGCGATTTGGGGTGATTCTTGAAGATCGTTTTCGCCATATATCATAAGGAAAATTATTCCTACTTGTTTCGAGTTAAATATGTTACATCACATAATTTAATATTAGAATTAGTCGTAGTAATCCATATGAGCTAGAAGAGATTAAGACCATTCATGAGATTATAGAAGATTTGCGACTATGTTATTGTAAGACTCCATAAGTTTAACAACATTTATACCGTTAGATATTATGTTAATTTGGTATTTTCTTTTAAGTGGAGTATTTTAGTAAAAGTTTTATAAGTATAAATTTGGATAGTTACCATTATTACTGTTTTTGAATATGGTAAATTATACACATAATATAATAAAGTTTATGAGATTTTCTTTATTGTAAAGATAGAAATTATTTTCTCACAAGAAAAGAAGGTTATCTTTTTACCAATTTAAGAATTAAGCGTACGAGAATTTTTACTCTTTATATGAGATTAGAAAAATTATAAGTTGAGAAAATATATGTATTTTTATATGGATGTTTTGATAAAAATAATAGTGTAGGTATTTATTTTATGTAGTACCACATGACCATGATAGTATGATGTATAAAGTATATCAAAAATAAGTAGAATTTTAAGTAATTTGAGACAATTCTTAATTGTGCGAGTAATTAGTTAATTACGGATAGCGGAATATTACCTAATTAATTAATTGATTATAGGATAAAATTAAAATCCCCACCCACCCCCACGTGGAAGCAAGTGGAGTAAGACATAGGTGACTCTTACCTTTAGACAAATCAATTAGTAGGCACCTGGATATCAACCTTAAGGCATTTACACGTGAAAAGTGAAATGATTTTGGTCTATCTCTAACTTATCTTCAAGGTTATCAAATTCATTTGTTGCAAGGGATTTCCATATATTTTGTAAGTAAGACACTTACGGTGGAAGGATTCAAACATGATTTTACAAAGTGGCTCTTGTTTCATATATCTTGTTTCATATGACTGTTCTACAAAGTGAGATAGATTGACGTGATTTTGCTCGTCAAACAATTTCATATGAAATTATACTGTGTAATAGTAATGGAATTTTGCGATTCTAAGGGAGTACGATATAATCTTTCTCAAGAGAATCTACTCAGGTATGTTAAGGCTAATCCTTCTTTCTTTTGGCATGATTCAAGTAACGAGACGTAAACGTAATGTTATTCTATAAGTGGTTCTACTCTTAGCAGTTAAGGATATCTACGTTATTCAATTTCATTATTTACGTGAATCGCTTCTTAGTCCTTGTGAGCGGATAGTCTACTCAGCCAACTTTTCGAGACTGAATTATACTTCAATAGCTGAATAAGTATTGCATTGCAAGTAAGGGTGTCATTACTTTATTAGGCAATATTAAAAGATAACAACTGTCTACATGTAAATGTAATGTTTCCGCCAAAGAATGCTGCCAAAAATAAAAGCTTGTTCTTTATCCTTGCATTTTACTTTTTATGACTGAAGCTTTTAGAGCTAGTGAGATTGTTGGCAAAAAGTAAGTAAAAATAACTCTGCTTCAAGTTGTGTATGGTATATGATATAGAAGTTAATGTTTATAATATAGTGATACATGTACATGTATCTTCATGCGTTTACCATCATGCTACGGTCGGTCGGGCAGTTACCACCGATTGAGCAGTTATGTATCATTATTTACCGCCGGTTGGGCAGACATGCATATTCATTTACCACCGAGCTACGGGCGGTTAGGCGGTTATATATTTACCACCGAGCTACGACCGGTCGGGCAGTTATGCATTTACCACCGAGCTACGACCGGTTGGGCAGTTATACATTTACCGCCGAGCTACGGCTGGTCGGGCAGTCGTGTATTTACCACCGCGCTACGGCCGGTCGGGCAGTTACCACTGATCAGTTGGGCAATCATGCATCATACGATATGGATAATAGATTCAAAGAGAAGTATTATATATATAAGTATAAGTATGCATATACGGTGGCACTTCAGAGATTCACGTTGATTCTTATATGTCTTTAATTAATGTTAACTTACTGTTATATTTCAGTTCTGCCTTACATACTCAGTACATTATTCGTACTAACGTCCTTTTGTTGGGAATGCTGCATTCATGCCTGCAGGTGTAGATAATTAGTTTGACGAGCCCTCATAATAGACGAGATTAGCATTCAGCGAAAGATCGGTAAGATTCCACCTCATTCGGAGTGCAGCCGAGTCTATAAGTCATCATGTCAGAGTTTTGCTACAGACTTATGGGTAGGCCGGTACCGTGTCCCATTTGATGTCATATAACCTTAGAGGCTTTATACACAGAGGTTTATTTTGTACATTATGTTAGAGGCCTTGACGGCCCATATGTATTCATGTTTAAAGAACGATAGTTTATTGATACAGTGTTGCCTACTTATAGTTATACATTACGAGTTATGGCCATGTTGGCCCATGATAGTTGCAGAAGAAAAAAAAAGAGTTACAGAGTAGTTCGCTTGGGCCAATACAGCACCGGGTGCCAGCCACGCCTCCCTAGGTTTGGGACGTGACAAAGTGGTATCAGAGCGGGTCGTGTCCTAGGGAGTCTACAAAATCGTGCCTAGTAGAGTCTCACTTATGGATGTGTTGCGCGCCATATTTATTAATGAGAGACTATAGGGCATTTAGGAAATGTTACCCTTCTTTTATTTTCAGATCGTGCCAAAGAGCTAAGTCATAAGAAGCCAGTATGAAGTTGTCGTGAGATTTGGTATGCACCAGAGGTGCAGGTATTACAGTAGAGCTTTAATGCGTAATGTGGAAGGAAGGTTATGAAAGAAACAACAGATACGATTCGAGATTGAAAGGTAAGTAAGCTATAGGTGAAGAAGATACGAGATATTCAAGTACAAGAGATTGTGAATAGTCGAGACTTCAAATAGTGGTTGGATTTTAGTTTAGTTTACAGAGAAAACCCTAGAGGAATCTTTGTAAATTTCTAAGAGTTAACATTCGAGGACGAATGTTTTTAAGGGAGGAAGGATGTTACATCCCGTAATTTAATATTAGAATTAGTCGTAGTAATCCATATGAGCTAGAAGGGATTAAGACCATTCATGGGATTATAGAGGATTTACGACTATGTTATTGTAAGACTCCGTAAGTTTAATAATATTGATACCGTTAGATATTATGTTAATGTGGTATTTTCTTTTAAGTGGAGTATTTTAGTAAAAATTTTATAAGTATAATTTTGGATAGTTACCATTATTACTGTTTTTGAATATGGTAAATTATACACATAATATAAGAAAGTTTATGAGATTTTCCTTATTGTAAAGATAGAAATTATTTTCTCACAAGAAAAGAAGGTTATCTTTTTACCAATTTAAGAATTAAGCGTACGAGAATTTTTACTCTTTATATGAGATTAGGAAAATTATAAGTTGAGAAAATATACGTATTTTTATATGGATGTTTTGATAAAAATAATAGTGTAGGTATTTATTTATGTGGTACCACATGACCATGATAGTATGATGTATAAAGTATATCAAAAATAAGTAGAATTTTAAGTAATTTGAGCCAATTCTTAATTGTGCGGATAATTGATTAATTACCGGGTAGCGAGATATTACCTAATTAATTAATTGATTATAGGATAAGATTAAAATCCCCGCCCCACCCCCACGTGACAGCAAGTGGAGTAAGACATAGGTGACTCTTACCTTTAGATAAATCAATTAGTAGGCACCTGGATATCAACCTTAAGACATTTACACGTGAAACGTGAAATGATTTTGGTCTATCTCTAACTTATCTTCAAGGTTATCAAATTCATTTGTTGCAAGCGATTTCCATATATTTTGTAAGTAAGACACTTACGGTGGAAAGTCTCAAACATGATTTTACAAAGTGGCTCTTGTTTCATATGACTTTTCTACAAAGTGAGATAGATTGAGGTAATTTTGCTCGACAAAAAATTTCATACGAAATTATACTGCGTAATAGCAGCAGGATTTTGCGATTCTAAAGGAGTACGGTATAATCTTTCTCAAGAGAATCGAATCAGGTATGTTAAGGCTAATCCTTCTTTCTTTTGGCATGATTCAAGTAACGAGACGTAAATATAATACTATTCCATAAGTGGTTCTACTCTTAGCAGTTAAGGATATCTACGTTATTCAGTTCCTTATTTACATGAATCTCTTCTTACTCCTTGTGAGCCGATAGTCTACTCAACCAACTTTTCGAGACTGAATTATACTTCAATAGCTGAATAAGTATTGCATTGCAATTAAGGGTGTCATTACTTTATTAGGTGATATTAAAAGATAACAACTGTCTACATGTAAATGTAATGTTTCCGCCAAAGAATGCTGCCAAACATAAAAGCTTGTTCTTTATCCTTGCATTTTACTTTTTATGACTGAAGCTTTTAGAGCCAGTGAGATTGTTGGCAAAAAGTAAGTAAAAGTAACTCTGCTTCAAGTTGTGTATGGTATATGATAGAGAAGTTAATGTTTATAATATAGTGATATATGTATATGCATCTTCATGCGTTTACCACCGTGCTACGGTCGGTCGGACAGTTACCACCGGTTGGGCAGTTATGTATCATTATTTATCGCCGGTTGGGTAGACAAGCATATTCATTTACTACCGAGCTACGGCCGGTTGGGCAGTTACACATTTACCACCGAGCTACGGACGGTCGGGCAGTCTTGCATTTACCACCGAGCTACGGCCGGTTGGGCAGTTATATATTTTCCATCGAGCTATGGCCGGTCGGGACCTCATGCATTTACCACCGCGCTACGGCCGGTCGGGCTGTTACCACTGATCAGTGGGACAGTCATGCATTATACGATATGGATAATCGATTCAAAGAGAAGTATTATATATATAAGTATAAGTATGCATATACGGTGGCACTTCAGAGATTCAGGTTGATTCTTATATGTCTTTAATTAATGTTGACCTACTATTATGTTTCAGTTCTATCTTACATACTCAGTACATTATTCGTACTGACAGCCTTTTGTTGGGGACGCTGCATTCATGCCTGCAGGTGTAGATAATCAGTTTGACGAGCCCTCATAATAGACTAGATTAGCATTCAGGGAAGGATCGGTAAGACTCCACCTCATTCGGAGTGCAGCCGAGTCTATGAGTCATCATGCCAGAGTTTTGCTACAGACTTATGGATAGGTCGGTACCCTGTCCCATTTAATGTCATATAACCTTAGAGGCTTTATAGACAGAGGTTCATTTTGTACAGTATGTCAGAGGCCTTGACTGCCCATATGTATTCATGTTTTAAGAACGATAGTTTATTGATACAGTATTGCCCACTTATAGCTATACATTACGAGTTATGGCCATGTTGGCCCATGATAGTTGCAGAAGAAAACAAAAGAGTTACAGAGTGGTTCGCTCGGGCCAGTACGGCACCGGGTACTAGCCACGCCTCCCCGGGTTTGGGGCATGACAAAATACATTGGTTATATATGAATTTTAACATGGAAAGTGGGTCAAAATTATGAAATTTTTGGAAGAAAACCTAGAAATAGTATTTTTCGATTTTGACCACGAAATTGGACAAGGAATTAGGAATAAATTATACATTTGAGTTCGTGGTATTATGGGTAATGTTTATCTTTGAAAATATTTGGAATCCGGGCATGTGGGCCAAATAAAGTATAGCTTTCTTTGCTTGTTGTAGCCCTATTTCTTTAGATTAGGCTTGGTAAGCGTAAGCTATATTTAAGTAGGCTCGCAGCTTCGCTCAGCAGAAGAGCCTGACTTTTTATTATATTAGTAAAGCGCTAGTGCCCAACCTATACAAGGGCTTTGAAGGGATAGGGGAAGAAATAAAACAAATAGGGTCATTTTCGTTTTGGAACATGGCTCCTTCATTCACTTGCTCATGAACTCGCAGCTTTGCCAGAAGCGACGAGGGGAGGCTGGGGAAGGCCGACGACTACATGAGGGGGAAGCTTTACCCCTTGCTTTACAGAGATAGTTATGAACTGAATAAATGACTAGATTCTCCCGGAATGCTAGCTAAGCTAATCGTCTTAGCTCCCTTCAATTAAATCAATAAGCTTTTTGATTGATTCAGGGGGTCGCCCCTTCTTAGAATTAGAACCCATTGAGGGGGGCCTTGGTCCGGGAAGGGGAGAGTGGCCGAGTGGTCAAAAGTGACAGACTATAAATCTGTTGAAGTTTTTCTATGTAGGTTTGAATTATGTTTCTCCCACTTGTTTGTTGTAGACTTCAGAAAATAGAAAAGAGGCATTCGTCAGCATAGGAAGGCCAACCGAGCGAAGCTCTTTCTTTTTTTTTGGTCGTGCCGTGAAATGAAATTGTATCGTATGTTAGTTAGAGAGGTTGGCTAACTACTACGATCTATAGATTTCCCATCTATATCCAATCCCAACGAGAATAGAAGCGAGTCGCTTCCGGCCTGTCTTGTAGTCATAGTCTTTTAGCTTATGTAGTCGTCGTCCTTCCTACACGTATGCGTCCGCTAGAATGCCTCCTTGGTTCGGGACGAAGCCAAGGCGATACATATGATAGGTGAAGGAAAGACCCTCATTTCATAGCGCTTGGGAAATGCACGTTTGATCGAGGATTGGAGAGGGAGGTAGAAGAAAGGGCTCGGGATGGATTTAGGAGTCTTTATGCGAGCCGTATGCGGTAATATTCGCACGTACAGTAACGAGGGGGTTCACGTCTATACGTGTAGTGTGGTACTTAGGCCTACCCACCCTATTTTTTCCATGATCTATGGGTCTACTGGAGTGGGTTCGATCAATTAGCCAAGATTTTGATCGAATACGAAATCATTGGTGCTCGATCTAGTAGTATTTTTATAGGTATTCTATTTATTGTTATAGGATCCCTATTCAAGATCACTGCAGTTCCTTTTCGGGCGGCTGTAGGACGGTCGCCTATAGGTAGTAGGGTAGGGTGGGTGGTACCGCTCAGATTGCGGCGAATCTTCTTAACCGCGCGCGGGCCGGGCTTAGAGTGCGTGCAACTCATCACTACCTCATAAGGGCATTCATACCATATCATGTTACAGGAAAGCGCCGCTTTATCTATAGTGTTTTCACACAGCTGCCCTCCTAGAAGAGCAACTCACTCTGTAGTATTGTCACACAAGATAAACACGTCATCCGCCTACTGGCCGGGCGAATCGAAGTTATCTTTTGGTCAACTGTCCACCCAGTCAAGTACAAAAAATACAATAAAATCACGTAACGCATGCTGCTGGTGTGCTTCCTGCTCGCGAGGAAAGAAAGAAGAGCGACAGGGTTCAGTTCAGATTTGACTGTTTGCAACATGGGAGCAGATTCCCCAAAATATCCCTGGGAACAATGAAAAAAAATAATATCTCGGTAACGAAAACTATAGGGGGTTGTATTGGCGAGATCTAACGGTGAATAACTGCCCAAAAGAAAAGTCGCCTGGAAGTCTGATGACCTTTAGTACTGTACTCTATCCCCGAACCAGCAGCTTTCGCGCTAAGCAAGACCGCCCTTGTCCCTTTCCTTTCTCCATTCCGCCTCCTTCTTTGCTTTGTTCCAATAGAGTCTAAGGAAAAGTGGTTCGTATGCCTACTTGACGAAAGGGAATGAGCAACCTTTCATTTTCGGGTTTATGGATTAGATTCAGTCAGCCTCATAGCATAATCAGAGTGAGGCTTTGGTTACCGGCAAACGCTTCTCCAAAGGCAACCCTCTCGAGTTTTTGGGTGTTTACGTCATTGAAGTAACCTTTCGTCACCCTACCAAATGAAAGAAGTCACTATTAAACAGCTCGCCCTATTGAAGTACCAAAGGTACGCTCAGCCCGGTGACTAGGAAATAGGTTTGCCCTTGAATTGAAGGGATGAGGTCGGAAAGAGTGAAGTAGGGATCCTATTGACTAAAGGTTGGTTCTTCGCTTTCCTTTAGAATGAGAGTTGCTATGAAGCCCCTACTACTTACTTAGTTTGATTCAAAAGGCGAACAGCCCCCCAACTAGTTGTATGGGGTGGGGTACTTGTGAAAAGCTGCTTTGGATATGAGTAATTCCTAAAAAAAGGTAAAGTCTGGTATTTGACGAAGATCTTTCTATCAATAGATAGGAATGAGAGTTCGATATAGGGTATAAGGTCCATCTGCTCTTTATCTCACAATTGTTTTGTGAGAAATATATATATATATATATATATATATATCGTTTATCTATCTTTTGTCTATCTATCATTGATTCTCAAGTCACAAGACTTCGTTTTTGGGTTCTCCGAAGCCCCGAATAGAATGGATCGTTTCTTCCAACGAAATGAACGCGGAGCCCGTTCCGAATGCTTCTACTATCCGGATGTTCTCGGAAGAGAATAAGATGTTGGTCCCCTTCCCTCTTTCTTTTCCCGCTTTGCTAATCTTCCCCTCTAATGCGGGCCGGGAGGCAACGGGCGCGGGAGGAAGAAACCTAAGAGAAGACGCTCGTCTCTTAGGTCCTTTTTTTCAGTGCAACACAGGAAAGCGCCCTCTTTTTGTCATCCCTGCAGCTTTCCAGATTTTGTATTGAACGCATGGCGTAGCTAGGACCCTTCAAATTCTGTTTGAGCCTATGTTCAAGCCAAACCCACCCCCTATTTTACTAAGGCTGGAAAGAATGCCCACCAAGTTCAGATAAGGGAATGCTTTCCCCAACCATTAAAGGAAAGGCTCGACGAAGGGAGGGAGGTGCGGCGGGGGAAGGAAAACGCTTTCGGAGATCGAGATTTTTTTTTCATCGAAAACGAAGAAGGCCGAGGATGGCCTACGGTGCGTCTTATCTGAAGGGAACACGCTTTTTTGACCGCCGTGGTATGATTGCCGNTTATTTTACTAAGGCTGGAAAGAATGCTCACCAAGTTCAGATAAGGGAATGTTTTCCCCAACCATTAAAGGAAGGGATCGACGAAGGGAGGGAGGTGCGGCGAGGGAAGGAAAACGCTTTTGGAGATCGATATTGTTTTTTCATCGAAAACGAAGAAGGTCAAGGATGGCCTACAGTGCGTCTTATCTGAAGGGAACACGCTTTTTTGACTGCCGTGGTATGATTGTCGTGCCCTCTCCTCGTTCTTCCCTTCCTATTGGGATAGTTGCCTTCGGGCTTTGCCTGCCCTTTATAATAAAATATTTTGGCTCAGCCCGGGAAAGCGCTGGCAACAACAGAAAGGAAGGGGTTCATGTAGCTGTTGTGTCCACCCCCTTCTTAGTCAATGGGGCAGACCAGGTTTGGCATCTACTACAAAAGAGAGAATCCACTTCAGATAACCACGTCTCTGCTAGGCAGTGTGTGGAATGGCCGAGAGAGGACCTTTTTGGATATATAATCTAAGTTGAAAGTAGAGTTACAGGAAAAGCCGTCTGATGGAAAACTACTTTCACGTTCGGTTCAGAGAGCACTTTTTCGTTGAGAATTCCTTGTTCCCCTTCGTGTGAATTCCCCAGCGGTGAATTCAAAGCTTGTGGACCCTATCCATTCCATCTCTCGAGCCCCGAAGAAAACCCTCTACCCTTCGGACTCTATATATCTTTCTACATTATATATGTGGGCACCTGATATCTATGAGGGTTCACCAACCCTGGTTATAGCATTCCATTCTATTTATGGTTCTTATGGAGCTACATTGCAACAAATATTCTTTTTCTACAGCATTGCTTCTATGATCTTAGGAGCACTGGCCGCCATGGCCCAAATGAAAGTAAAAAGACTTCTAGCTCATAGTTCAATTGGACATGTAGATTATATTCGTATTGGTTTCTCATGTGGAACCATAGAAGGAATTGAATCACTACTAATTGGTATCTTTATTTATGCATCAATGACGATAGATGCATTCGCCATAGTTTTAGCATTACAGCAAACCCGTGTCAAATATATAGCTGATTTGGGCGCTTTAGCCAAAACGAGTCCTATTTTGGCTATTACCTTCTCCATTACTATGTTCCCATACGCAGGAATACCCCCGTTAACCAGCTTTTGTAGCAAATTCTATTTGTTTATCACCTCTTTGGGTTGTGGGGCTTACTTCCTAGCCCCAGTGGGAGTAGTGACTAGCGTTATAGGTCGTAGGCGGCCGGAAGGTTGCCATGAGTAAGTAAGTTTAGGGGACCGAAGGTAGTTCTCCGTACACCGGACATGTAGCTTACCGAATCAGTTGCGACACGGATGGGAATGCATGCTGCGAAAGATAGGGTCGAGTCTGATACATCAACTGTCTACTCAATATCCTTGTACGCGTCCACAATGACTACACAAGATGAACCTTGGTTTGGTGAATTGAAGTTGGCCTTAGGTTTAATAGGACTCCTAGTTACTGCGCGCGATCGTATACTGAGGTGCTCCCCGCTGGTTGTTGGAACGACGTGAGCCGGGCCGGGTCTCGATTCAGAAAGATGAAGGGGCCAAAAGTCTAAATAGTGGGTTACAAATTCCCCATCTCATTGGAGGCGGCAAACGAACCGATATCTCGATGTGATACAGCCCTTTCGATTTTAGTTGGGAAAGAACGGTGAAGTCCATCTGAACCGTCCAATTAAGAATAAGAGGAGATCAAAGCGCCAATGGCGCGTGAAGCGCATGCGGAACGGGTACGGAGAAAAATAAGTATGGAGGAGAAGCAACCGAGCTCATTCCCTTCGCTTCCTGGGCCCAAAGCAGTGCAGTCTTTCCTGGCCAAATCAAGGATTTGGGGCTTCTTGCTACGCTACAACACTATAAAAATCCATTTTGATTAGTAATATATATGAATAGAAAGATAGATCCATCCATCTATCCTATCCGATTTAGATTTTTATATCTAAAAAAGAATCGATTTCATTCAACGTTTGATTCAAAGAACTGCGCTTAGCCCCCCCGCTCATGAAACGGCTCTGCTGCAATGGATGGCAGAGGGTCCGTAGTACCCGAAGCACTGGAGTGATCCAGTAGCCGGGAAGGGGCCTAGAAGTGCCTACTACTACACCACACTACACTTGGCTCTACACATTTACAGAGCTAACCCCTGTCCAGTGCCTGGCAGAGCTAAGGGGGCTTCAATCCTTACTCTTTATCCCCATCTTCGCCCAGGCTAACGGGGCCTTACTTATTCAGGGGGGAGCCTCGAAAAGCACTGTTGAGAGGAAGATCCTTGGCCCCTCTTCATTCTCTACAGGGTTCCAAACCTTTCTTCAACATAGGTGACAACGAGCCAGGCAGAGATGGAAGAGATCAAACACGGGAATAAGAAGCAAGCTCGCCTTCCTTTTTGATCATTTTGATAGAGGGGGATGAAGAAAGTGGACAAAACAGACTCGCATTTCTCATCGAACAAATACAGGAAAAGAATCATATTGAAAACGCTCCTAACCCAACCCCTTCCTTCGTAGAGCCCGTGTATTGTAAGTGATCCGAACCTGCCCGGAGCGAGCCTCCCATAGAGGCAAGTGAAGTTGGTGAGCCGTATGATGGGCAACTATCTCCTGCGGTTCGGAGAGGACTCAGCTGTTAGTTAGTACCCCCTTGGTTTCGGGGTGGACCTTTTCACTCTATTTTATTATATACGCTTAGCGAAAAGAATGTTTTTTGATACACCTAGGACATGGATTCTATATGAACCAATGGATCGTGACAAGTCGTTACTACTAGCAATGACTTCCTCTTTCATTACTTCATTCTTTCCATATCCCTCCCCTTTGTTCTCAGTTACTCATCAAATGGCACTCAGTTCATATCTTTAAGTTCGATCATTGACAAGGTTCAAAGAAAGGGTGGGCCATTGATAAAGAATCGATGGAAAACCACAATGCTAGCAGATGGCGGGCCTCCGCTTTTCTTTTCATTAATGAAACCAGCCAGTTATTATGAACTCAAATAAAAAAAATTTGGATTTAGAAGGCTTGTTCAAAAGAAAAAAAGACGTGGGTGGCATTATGACTGGGGTGTCAGTTAGAAAGGTTCTTACAATGTTCGTTCAATCAAGCAGCATTCTTTTTTTCTTAACTTAAGGAGAGGGAAGAGGGCTTTCTAAGAAGGGCTTGGGACCTATGAACAGAACAACACAACAAAATGATGAAATGAAGAAGAATGAACGGGAGGCATCGGAGGAAGGACTGACGAACTTCTTACTTGTGTTTGGTTAACTACTTTACTGACTTGGGGTTCTTTCTCGTAAGTGGTATACCTACACCCCGCACGCACACTCACTATATCTATATACGTATAAGTTTCTAGCCTTTCGAAAAAGCCCCTCTCCCTTCGTCTACGCGCTTCTGCTTAGTATGTCGTTTATATGCTTCTTAATAAGCCAGAGGCCCCTCTTTTTTGTTCTTCTTTTGCTTGCGCACCAATCCAGGGGCTAAGGGACCCAATTCTTAAGACTCAAGATGCAACTTACGGCAGTCTTTGATCTAGCTATAAGGCTTCGAGCTGGTACAGAATACCCGGCTTTAGAGCTTGATGCAGTCAAACTTGACCCTATTTCAAGGTTGCCGCTAAGCAACATTTTCTGATGATGGTGAAGAGTATTCTCCCACAATGTCTGTTGGCAGGTCGGCTTCCGGAGTTTGAGTCTCAAGCTAGGGATCACCACTTCCTTTAGCAGAAGCTCCGATATGAAATAGCAATCGTTATAGATAGACTTTGAGATGCTTGAATAGCTGCAGCCTAGCCTTTTCGTTAACTGGATCTCCTACCTCCACTGTTAATAAGTGGCGGCAAGACTCGAATCCTGGACCTCTGCCTGCTCTACTATGGTGAATTGTGTGAACCGTCTCATCTAAAAAACTTAGATATCAGAGAGGGAACACTTTGATTTAGTTAATTATGTATTAACAGCTAGTACGTCGTTGCTGAGTTAGAATACCCCAAACAGTGTCATTTGAACACTTGGTTAAAAAAGAATTTTGAAGAAAGTCAAGCGCACCAAGTGCGTGTGATAACTAGAAATTCACAATTTGAAAGAGTCTATAGTTTCCNTCCAGTAGCCGGGAAGGGGCCTAGAACTGCCTACTACAACACCATACTACACTTGGCTCTACACATTTACAGAGCTAACCCCAATCCAGTGCCTGGCAGAGCTAAGGGGGCTTCAATTCTTACTCTTTATCCGCATCTTCGCGCGGGCTAACGGGGCCTTACTTATTCAGGGGGAGCCTTGAAAAGCATTGTTAAGAGGAAGATCCTTGGCCCCTCTTCATTCTCTATAGGGTTCCAAATCTTTCTTCAACATAGGTGACAACGAGCCAGGCAGAGATGGAAGAGATCAAACACGGGAATAAGAAGCAAGCTCGCCTTCCTTTTTGATCATTTTGATAGAGGGGGATGAAGAAAGTGGACAAAACAGACTCGCATTTCTCATCGAACAAATACAGGAAAAGAATCATATTGAAAACGCTCCTAACCCAACCCCTTCCTTCGTAGAGCCCGTGTATTGTAAGTGATCCGAACCTGCCCGGAGCGAGCCTCCCATAGAGGCAAGTGAAGTTGGTGAGCCGTATGATGGGCAACTATCTCCTGCGGTTCGGAGAGGACTCAGCTGTTAGTTAGTACCCCCTTGGTTTCGGGGTGGACCTTTTCACTCTATTTTATTATATACGCTTAGCGAAAAGAATGTTTTTTGATACACCTAGGACATGGATTCTATATGAACCAATGGATCGTGACAAGTCGTTACTACTAGCAATGACTTCCTCTTTCATTACTTCATTCTTTCCATATCCCTCCCCTTTGTTCTCAGTTACTCATCAAATGGCACTCAGTTCATATCTTTAAGTTCGATCATTGACAAGGTTCAAAGAAAGGGTGGGCCATTGATAAAGAATCGATGGAAAACCACAATGCTAGCAGATGGCGGGCCTCCGCTTTTCTTTTCATTAATGAAACCAGCCAGTTATTATGAACTCAAATAAAAAAAATTTGGATTTAGAAGGCTTGTTCAAAAGAAAAAAAGACGTGNTGGACATGGATTCTATATGAACCAATGGATTGTGACAAGTCGTTACTACTAGCAATGACTTCCTCTTTCATTANAACTCCTAACCCAACCCCTTCCTTCGTAGAGCCCGTGTATTGTAAATGATCTGAACCTGCCCGGAGTGAGCCTCCCACAGAGGCAAGTGAAGTTGGTGAGCCGTATGATGGGCAACTATCTCCTGCGGTTCGGAGAGGACTCAGCTATTAGTTAGTACCCCCTTAATTTTGGGGTGGACCTTTTCACTCTATTTTATTATATACGCTTAGCGAAAAGAATGTTTTTTGATACACCTTGGACATGGATTCTATATGAACCAATGGATTGTGACAAGTCGTTACTACTAGCAATGACTTCCTCTTTCATTACTTCATTCTTTCCATATTCCTCTCATTTGTTCTCAGTTACTCATCAAATGGCACTCAGTTCATATCTTTAAGTTCGATCATTGACAAGGTTCAAAGAAAGGGTGGGCCATTGATAAAGAATTAAAACATGATATGACAATTCAATTAAAGGCATGGAAAGAGTCTAAATAACCTAAACCGGTTAAATACTACATATAACCAGTGTACCCACTTGTCACCTTGCGTACACGACTTTCACATAACACAAATAATACAATCAATCCCAAATCCTAAGGGATAGTTCTCCCACACAAGTAAGGCAAGACACTTACCACAACTAGGCCAACTCAACCTTCAGAAATAGCTTTTCCCCTAAAATTCGTCTCCACACGGCTTAAATCTAACCAAAATTGACTTAATATCATCAAACAATGCAAGGGAAAATAATCACAATAAATAACGTTATGAGCTTTACACTTTTTCTAAAAAGTCAACAAAAATCAACTCCCGACCCGTTCGTTCAAAATTCGGGTCCAAGGGTAGATTCTGACTACCCATAACCCTCCTAATTCCATATATGTGATTAGTTTTCAAATCCGAATCCAAATCGACTCACAAAACTTAAAATCTTATTTTTCAAAAACTTGACAAAATTTCCCAAACCTCTTTGATTCAGATAAATTTGATGTTAAATCTAAGATATAATCATGAAATATAGTTGAAAATTGATTAAAATGACTTACCCAATATTTGTATATGAAAATTCCCTCTCCAAATCGTCTCCTACCGAGTCTAGGGTTCTAAAAGGTGAGCAATGGACTAAATCCTGACTTTTCTAACCTTTTGTTCGATTGCACTTGTCGCAATTGCAACATGGGTTCACAATTGTGAAGAAATCCTCGCAAATGCGGCCACTGACAGCCTAAGAGGAGGTTACAAATGCGACATTAGCTTCGCATTTGCGAAGACTGTCCTCATTGCAAATGCGAACTACCCAACCTCCTGTCACTAGAGCACACATTTGGGATTTGAAAAGGCAAGGTCTATTTGGCGAGACATGCATTTTTATCATATTGACACCTAGAGAGATATTGTACTTGCTACTATGGTCATTCATAACTATATAAGAAAGAAATGCAGTATGGATTATGCGTTAAGAGCAACTAAGAATGAGAGATATATTTCATCTGTTGATCCTGATATTGGTATATCTTCTAGAGCTATTAACAATATAAATGCAAAAAATATGGAAGAAAAGAGTGATCTCCTATGGATGGATCTTTGTGATTTGATTGCTAATAAAATTTGTGAATCTTGATACTTGTATTTATATAAATATTTTTTTACCCTTAGTATTTAAATTAGTTAAAAAATATATTTAAAGTGCACCTTCTTATATAAACAAGCATGACATTCATCCTATTAAAATATAACATATTTTATATTTGCATAAATTTAGAATTAAGAAAATTGTAGCAATCAGCTCAAGCTTTGAGGATATTATATAGGTTTTAACAAAAAAAATAATTCTTAAACACTTAATCATTTCAGTTTCACCAGAGGGACTCATGGTTTGAGGGAAACAAATCACTATCGCTTCTTTGTTCAAACTTCAAAATTCTTTCACTCTCCCTTCCTCATTCCCATTCGTGACGATGATTGAATGTGACCAAACCTGATACCATGTCCATGAATTTGACCGGAATTGTGAGCGTGACCGAGAGAGAGAAAGAGAGAGGGACAAGGATAGAGACATAGAGAGGGACAAGGATAGAGACAGAGATCGGAAATGTGACCAAACAGGATGATCGTGACCGGAGAGACCATGAATGTTCTTACACCCCAGCCATATCAGAACCAGTCTACACACTTGTATAGGAAAAAATATGACATGACACGTGGCCGCTTAAAGGAAAGACACATGGAACGGAAGATGGGGATGGCCACCGAACATAGTTATTCCGCTTGTCACCAGAAGGAATAACGATCATAAAAAGAGTATAAAATGCTTTGTGCCCGGTAACATTTAATACAAAATATTTTGCAGCATTAAGGATGATGGCCCGTTATAAGGAATTTGGCATTTATGTCTAACATTACATTTTCATCAATGGCCCTCATAATTGACATTAAAGAAGGGTATGATCCTATGACCTTCTTTCCTAGACATAGCTATAAATAGTGAGCTTTGTTATCATTGTAAGGGGACGAATTTTCTGGTTAACTTACACTACATTCTATACAACATTTTAATATAATTTTATTCTTTCGCTTTTGATCTCATCATTGTTGTTCCCGGAAACTCTGTTCCCGAGTTTATCAGCTCTATCATTACATCTACATTCTAAGGCTGAGTATTTTATTTCATCAATTATTTCATTATCTTTTGGATCAAATTAATTCACTTGTCTAGAAACCATAAGCAAATTCAACTGTACAGTTTTATGGGTAAACAGTTTGGCGCCCACCATGGGACCTAGACAGTCGAGCGAATAAATTGGTCCTTGTCGTTTTTACTAATGTGTTTTGATTACTTTGTCCTAGCAAACAATCACCAAAAATGGAAGATAACATTGTTAACGACGCGTGCAACCTTGAAATTCAAGGGGAACAGCCTCATTTCAAAAATTCAAGGGGAACAGCCTCATTTCAAGGATTCAATCAGTGACACTCGCAATGAGGGGAATGACGCCACACCGGTACATGACAGGCGGTACCCTTGACAGGTTCGGGGGGCAACTCTTGATGATGCTGATGAGGAGCATGTAGCGGATGCAGTAAGGGTCCTGCAAGAGCAACATGCAATCATTCTAGGCCATCTCACGCGGCAGGATCAGGTTATGACAGAACTGAAGCAAGCGCTATTGAGTGCCTCAAATAATGCAGAAAGGCGAGATCCAAATCCTCCTAATGTTCTCGCAAACCAGACAATGCAGAGAGTTGATAATAACACTCATAGTGGCGAAGTTAGCTCTGACGGGGCCGGGGAGAGTAGATTCGGCCTCAACAACGAGAACGATTCATTCAAGGATGAACTTTTACGGTTCAAGAAAGAAGTAAATGCCCGTATGGATCAAACCTCGGGTGCACCACCAGTACTAAAAGGCCCAAACTCGAAGAAGTATATTCAATTACCGTATAAACCGAGCGCAGCCCCGGAATTAATCCCAAAGCGGTTCAAAATGCCCGAAGTGCCAAAGTATGACAAAACTTCAGATCCACAGGAGCGCATTACCACCTACACAACATCAGTGAAAGGAATTGATTTGGCTCCTCACAAAATCGAGTATGTGTTGCTGAAAATATTTGGTGAGACTCTCACGAGGGGAGCTTTAACGTGGTATTCATTATTGCCCGAGCATTCCATAGATTCTTTTGAGATGCTCGCGGATTCTTTCATCAAAGCTCATGCCGGTGCCAAAAAGGTATAAGCCTGAAAGGCCGACATATTTAGGATCGTGCAAGGAGAATCTGAATTATTATGAGAGATCGTTACCCAATTCCAGAAGGAAAGGATGTTACTACCGACAGTCCCGGATGACTGGGCGGCTGAAGCGTTCACCAAAGGTTTAAATTCGAGAAGTTCGTACGCTTCCCAGAAGTTGAAGGAAAGTCTGCTCGAGTTTCAAGCGACGACTTAGGTGGATGTCCACAATCAGTACAAGTCGAAAATAAGGATCGAAGAAGATCAGGTTGGATTTCCATTGTCGACCAAAGGACGGGAGAGGAATAGAGAAAAAACAAAACATGATATTGACACGGATAGACGGACTTTGAGGGGCCGATTTTTACCCTACGAGAGGACAGAAGGTCGTGGCAGGAGCTTCCGGACAGCAGACAAGTTCACCATTGATAGAAGGACCGATCGTGGCCGGAACAACAGATCGCTACATGATAGAGAAATCTTGGGGTCACGAGATTCTTCTTTCTCAAAGTTGTCGGAGTATAACTTCAACGTCAGTATGGTGGAGTTGGTATCAGCCATGAGAAATATCAAAGAGGCACGATTCTCAAGACCAATGAAATTTGATCCCAGCCAGAGGGATCCCAATTTATAGTGTGAATACCATGGCAGTAACGGCCACCGGACTGGGGACTGCCGACACCTCCGGGAAGAAGTGGCAACACTGTTAAAGAATGGTCACCTCAGAGAATTCTTGAGTGACCGAGCTAAAAATACTTATGGTCGGAACATGAGCGACGCAGAAACCTTGAAAGAAAGAGAAGAACCCCCACGCCAAACGATCAACATGATCTTCGGAGGAAATGAAATTAGCGGGGTCATCTTTTCGACAGCAAAGAATACAAAAGTATCGATAACTCCTAATAAAAGGCTCCGGGAAGACGATATCACATTTACGGACGCAGATGCTGACGGATTACTGCTACCGCACAATGACGTACTAGTAATTTCTTTAAATGTATAAGATTTAAAATTAAATATGTTTTAGTGGATCCAGGAAGTTCAACTAATATCATACAATGGAGAGTACTGGATCAAGCTAAACTCACCGGAAGCATTATCCCAGCAACAAAACTCCTCGCTGGATTCAACCTTGCAAGTGTGACAACCTGGGGAGAAATTTTTCTGCTCACGAACGCTGAGGGAGTAATGAAGACAACTCTCTTCGAAGTGGTAGATGGAGACATAGGGTATAACATCATCTTGGAAAGACCATGGTTGCACGAGATGAAAGTTGTGCCTTCAACATATCACCAATTGTTAAAATTTCTGACACCCAAGGGGATCAAACAAATAAGGGGTGATCAACCGGCAACAAGGAAGATGAATGCAATTTCGGTCTCCAGTATCAAAGGAAAGGAATGTGCGGTATAGCAATTACCGGAACCGGCACCTTCCCCCGAACCAGATGAAGTTAGCCCGGGGACAGAAGAGTCGGAATAATACCAGATGTCGAGGTATTTTTAAGTACCAGAAGAGACGGATGCAGTGAAGTCCACGGCAGAAGAACTGGAGCAGGTTGTGTTGTTCGAAGAATTCCTAGAAAGGAAATTCCATTTGGGAACAGGACTGCACCAAGAGCACAAGTCTTCTTTTATTGAATTCCTTAAAATTAATGCCGATTGTTTTGCATAGTCGCGGGAGGATATGACAGGAATCCCGAAGGAGATAACCATACACAAGTTAAGCTTGGATCCCAACATGCCTCCGGTAAGGCAAAAGAAGTGCCCTATTGCTGAAGCAAGGAATAAATTCATCAAAGAAGAGGTAATCCGTTTGCTTAAGATTGGTTCAATCCGAGAGGTAAGATATCCGGACTGGCTATCCAATGTAGTAGTAGTTCCTAAGAAAAATAATAAATTTTGCATGTGCGTTGATTATAAGGATCTTAATAAAGCGTGCCCGAAAAACTCATTCCCATTGCCAAGTATCGATCAAATGATTGATGCCACGGCCGGGCATGAGTTAATGAGTTTTCTCGATACTTATTCTAGGTACAATCAAATCAAGATGAACCCAAAAGACCAGGAAAGGACTTTGTTTATAACGAATTTTGGTACATATTGTTACAACGTAATGCCCTTCGGGTTAAAAAATGCCGGAGCCACTTATCAACGGCTCGTGAATAAGAAGTTCAAAAAAAAAATAGGAAAGACTATGTAAGTATATATAGACGATATGCTCGTTAAGTCTTTGAATGCAGGTGACCACCTGAAGTATTTGCAAGCAACATTTCACATCCCGAGGGAGCATAATATGAAGCTTAACCCCAAGAAGTGTTCATTCAGAGTCAGTTCCTAGGATTCTTAGTCTCACAAAGGGGAATTGAGGTAAATCCCGATAAAAGCAAGGCCATATAGGACATCACGGACCAATTGTCTAACGTAAAAGAAGTCCAGAGGCTCACAGGAAGATTGGCAGCTTTGAGCAGGTTCATTTCCCGTTCATTGGAAAAATGTCATCACTTTTTCGCACTACTCAAAAAGAAAAATAATTTCTAGTGGACACCGGAGTGTCAGCAAGCCTTGAAGGAGTTGAAGAAATATTTGTCAAGCCCTTCGTTGCTCTCAAAACCAAAAGAAGGTAAAATGTTGCTAGTCTACCTACCTTGCGGTTTCAGAAGTTGCGGTAAGTGCAGTTTTAGTCCGAGAAGATGAAGGTACGCAATCTCCCATTTATTACGTTAGCAAAATTTATAACGGGAGTATAAACTCGCTACCCATATCTGGAAAAGCTGGCCTTAGCTCTCGTAGTCGCTGCCCGGAAGCTGAGGTCCTACTTCCAATGCCACCCGATAGCTGTGGTGACTACTTTCCCTCTGAGGAATATCCTCCATAAACCCGAGCTCTCGGGTAGATTTGCCAAATGGGCCATTGAAATGAGTGAATTTGATATAGAATATAAATCGAGGACTGCAATTAAGTTGCAAGTCTTGGATGACTTCGTGACCGATTTCAGTCTGGGACTATTGCCTCTGGAAGCCAAAGAGGCAATAATGGTGTCAGAATCGACAGCGGGAGTTTGGACCTTATTTACGGACGAAGCTTCAAACGTAAAAGGGTCCGGGCTCGGAATAGTCTTGATCACGCCTTCGGGGGAAACTTTAAGGCAAGCCATCAGAACGATTCCTTTAACTAACAATGAAGCAGAGTACGAAGCTTTGATTGCAGGGATCGAATTGGCCCGGGGACTTGACTCTGAAGTCATCGAAATCAAATGTGATTCGCAATTGGTGGTGAATCAGGTCTACGGAATTTTTGACACCAAAGAAGCACGTATTCAGCAATACGTAGTAAAAGTTCAGGCTTTATTGGAACGATTCCGAGAGTGGTCAATTACTCATATACCGATGGAAGACAACGCGGAAGCAGATGCATTGGCAAATTTGGGCTCATCGATAGAAATCCAGGGATCAGAATCAGGAACGGTAATACAACTAATGAACTCAGTCTTGGACACAGATTACTATGAGGTAAATTCGAATAGTTTGGTCTGGGACTGGAGAAACAAAATAATCGATTATCTCGAGCATGGAAAGTTGCCCAAAGACCCCAAAGCATCAAGAGTGTTGTGCGCCAAAGCTGCACGTTATAGCTTCAAAAAGGCCAATTGTACAAAAATTCCTTTCAAGGCTCGTTGGCCCGATTCTTAGGAGCATCAGAAGCTAACTATGTCATGAGAGAAGTCCATGAAGGGATATGTGGCAACCACTCAGGTGCAGTTTCTTTGGTGCTAAAATTAGTTCAGGTATGATATTACTGGCCCCGTATGGAACAAGATGACAAAGACTTCGTATGAAAATGTGATAAGTGTCAACGCTACGCACCACTAGTACATCAACCGGCAAAACCCCTACATTTGGTTCTGTCCCCGTGGTCGTTCATGAAATTGGGGATGGACATCGTCGGACCACTACCACCGGCTCCCGAAAAGATAAGGTTTCTTTTAATTTTGACTAACTATTTTTCTAAATAGGTGGAAGCGGGTCCTTATCAGAAGATCGGAGAACGCGAAGTGGTCGACTTCCAGTGGGAAAACATAATTTGCAGGTTTGGAATACCAAAAGAGATTGCATGTGATAATGGACCGCAGTTTATCGGCGCAAAAGTTACAAAGTTCATTGAAGATTTGAAGATAAAGAGGATTACCTATTCACCTTATCATCCGAGCGCAAATGGTCAAGCAGAGTCAGCAAACAAAGTGATTATACAAAATCTAAAGAAACGGTTGGAAGCGGTAAAAGGTAACTGGACCGAAGAATTACCTGGGGTTCTATGGGCCTACCGAATAACGGCCAAGTCAAGCACGGGAGAAACCCCTTTTTCCCTTGTGTACAACACAGAAGCTTTGATACCAGTGGAAGTAGGGGAACCAACCTTAAGGTATTTCCAAGCGAACGAAGAATCGAACAATGAGGCATTGCTAATCAACTTGGAGTTGCTCGAGGAACGCAGGGACTTGACACATGTCAGAATGGCGGGTCAAAAGCAGAGAATGGAGCGATATTATAATCGAAGAGCTAACCTCCATTATTTCATAGTAGGAGACTTGGTCTTGAGAAAGGTAACTCAAAACACCCGGGAACTCGAACGGAGACAAGTTGCCAATCAGCTGGAACGTGGCTCACCTGAAAAGATATTACTGCTAACAAACAACAGTCAAACGGAAAGTATGTGTTGCACTCTTTTTCCCTTCATTTAGTTTTTGTCCCAATTGGGTTTTTCTGTCAAGGTTTTTAATGAGGCAGTGACGGAAAACATACTCCGAAGACAACAGTGATAAGACTTTTCATAATAAGGCAAATGAACAAGTTTCCACTCGGGGACGATTAGATAATCTTTTCTTCGATAGCAAATTCCCACCGGGAAGTTAAGTTTGCTACCGAACAGAGGTTACCCAACCATTCACGAGCACAAACCACTAGAGGACTGTTAGGTATTCTTTCGCTCGATAGCATGGGTTCCTAAGGGGAAACAAGATATGTTGCCGAGTGAAGGATTACCTAGCAATTCATTTGGTGAGATTTTCAAAGATACAAGACTTCCAGTGTTCCAATTCGCATTCTTCGCATTCTAACACTGGGGGGAATGATATGAGAATACGGAAACACTGAATGCCACGTCAAACGGGGAACGAAAATCCAGGAACAGAATACATCATCGGGACCGGGGACTGCGTAGCTAGCCCCATAGAAACAAGTTGTACAAGATAGCCATAAGTCATGGAAATTTCTTTTCTGCATAGCAAAATGCTTATGTACTTTTGAAAATAGAAGGAATTAAATGAAATGAAATGAAATCCTTTTGTTTTTATCTTGTTTCTTGTCCGAACGATGAGTTAATTTTGCCATTTGAAAGTTAAATAAGTACTTCAAATGTTAGTGCCGTAATGAATAGGAGACGTCCTCTTCAAGAGCACCGTAAACATAAGAGGGCCCTCTCTTATAAAAACTCTCACGTTAAAGGGTTGGTTCTGAAAGAATCAATGCCCGGAATCTAGAATGCCATCGGGGAAAAATACACCCGAAGCCACATACGAACAAGACGCAAAAAGCAAACTTGCGCAAATACTCATAGAAACCCTCACGAAAAAGGGATAACACTCGGAACCAAAATGCCTCGAAGGAAAGGCATCCGAGATTACATATAACATAGCGCGAATAGAACAACATGCGTAGAATACTTGAGCAAGTACGAAAGTTAAAGACTTGCATGAATATTCAAATGAAAGTAAGACTCAAACGATACTTGAGCAAACAATATGCTTTTATTTACAAGGACGTGTCAACATGATAAAGGTGCAAAATAGAAAAAGAAAGAAAAAGCTAAATTGCAGCATCTCCGGAATCAGGAGGAAGAGAAGTATCCACATCCTCGGGAGTAGTAGATGGTTCCACCGATGGCTCAACATTTTCCCCAGCTTAGTCTTCGGCATCACCGCCTTCCGATCCTTCTTCGGTTTTCAAAAACTCAGAACCAGAATCAGAAGAACCTGGAGCGTCAGACTGCGCTGGGAGTCCATTTTTTGCAGCCAACTCAGGCTCTCAGGCCTTAGCAATTTCAGCATTAATGTCAATGATTCCAGTCTTGACCTCTTCCAAGGTTTTTCTCCTCATGCTATATATGGAATAAGTTTTTTCAACAATGAGGAAAGTCACTCGGCGCTTGAGTTCTTCTTTGAGTTGAGTAACTTTGGCGTAAAGGTTTTCTCGGGCGGACCTAACAGATTTGAGACTGACGTCGAGCTCACGGACAGTTGAACTAAAGAGCCTGTTATGCTCGGTAGTTTTCCTGTGCTTCTCTTCTAACTGGGCATGTTTCGCCACCACAGTAGCAAGCTCTTCACTTTTAGAATTTAAGGATGCCTCCAAGTTAATCACTCTTTCAGCGGACGCAACCTCACGATCGGTTGCAGCAAGAACGGCGTTCTAGATTTCTACCATTTAGCCTTGGCTTCATCAAATCTAACCCTCAGCGGCCCAATTTCTTGGCTAAGGTTTACCACTTCTTGCTTACTTTGCTGCAAACGAGCCTCCAAACGGTAGCCTTAGTTTCCAGTTCCGAGAGGCGGAGAACAGTCTGGTCCCGTTCCGCCAAAAGCTGATCCTGTTCAGAGGTAATTTCTTCTTTCTCACGAATCAACCTTTGAAGGCCCTCAGAAGCAAGAAAGTTGGCCTACAAAATAAGAAGAGGTAAAACTTAGAGTACATTTGCTCAAAAGTAGAAGAAATAACAGAAGAAAAAAGGAACGTACCATTGCGGCATTATGCATAGCATTGTTCAACATACACTCCCCCAAGAGTATCTGAATCTTCTCCTAGTCTTTTTCTGAAGCCAAAGGCTTCAGATAGTTAGCAAGCTCCACCAGCCTCAAAACTAAGTTGTACCTGGTGGAGACTTAAAGGGTAACACTCCTCCTCCTTTGTGGATCTTTAGAAGGGGAAGCATAATTTTGCCTCAAATTCCCATGAACTGGGGACTGTAGAGGAGGGACACCTTCTTCATGGTCAGGTGCGGCCAATGGAGATGATGTAGCAATCGATGTTGGAAGAGTGGTTGAAGATAGAAATGATATAGCAGTTGGTGGTGGTGGTGAAGGTGGAGATGAAACTGATGGGGTTGAAAAATGAGAAGCAGCTGCATCAAATGCAGTGCTGGTTGTTTGATGCTCACCAACCAAAGATGGCACAGACCCGACACTCAGCCCCACGGTATCGGTTACAACAATTGGAGCCCGGAAGCGGGAGTTAGCATATTCAACTAAATCGGATTCTCCCCAAAGTGATGAGACGTCATCGTCAGTTGGTGCAATTGTCTCAACAGGTCGAGCATCCTGTTGAGATGATGAGGATCGTATCCTTATATGTAAAGAAGCTCCCTCATCACTAGATTTTTCATCATCATCGATCATCACAGTGTCTATGACCGGCCCGGAAGGAGGACCAGTCACCATCGCCATCGGAGATGACTCGGGGGCATCAACCTTTGCCCTCTTATTCTTTTCCCCGGCCATAAATGAACATCTTCTCTTTGGTTATTTGTTCTCTGGCCGGGGACTCCGTGAAGAAACATTTGTGCCTGAAGCAGTCCCGGAGATGCATGTTCGAGTAAGTGCCTCCTGAAGTAGCCTCGCCGCATCAACAGGGTCAGCCAAAACATCCTCCTCGGGAACATCAACTGAGCCCGCAAGTAGACCTAATTTCATGAACAAGTCAGAAGGGTTCAACCAAGTTCTTCATATACAAAAAGTGGAAACAAGGTAATTCAAAATTACCATGATTTTTGGCCTTCCACCCGTATTTAAGGGACAACTCTTTCCACAAACGAGTTTTAGGTGTTGTGATGTCCAAGATCTTCTAAACCTACCCGATTAAAGCATTCTATCACCAGTGGGATCCATCGAGTCGCTATAACAAATGAAGGTTGAAGGATAAATACGAGCATGAAAGAATATTTAGTAGGAAAAAGTTTATTAAAGGGAACTTACGAGAGCGGTTCCAAGCGACCGGAAAGGATAAAGCCGTTGTTGGAATAATGTCACCGGTGGCAACTGCAACGAACCGTTCCATCCACCTACTGTCATTGTCGTCATCCATGCTAGACAGTAAAGCATGGTGGCCACACTTGCAAAGGTTTATCATTCCTCCGTAGAAGATTTTTGGGGAATAAAGATTCATCATATGAGCTAGGGTTAGCTCCTTTCCAGTTTCTTGGCACAAACGCCGAAGGCAGGCGATCGTCATCTACACTGAAAGACTTACATGTGCCAAGCACACATGGTAACGAAGGTAAAACTCCGCAATTACGGAATCAAGCTCTTCGCTCAAAGAAAACGCACTCAAAGTAAAGGGATATGTGAAGAAATATGTAAAACCTTCCTTGGGAAGGGTCACTTTCTCCGATAAATCAGGAGCAATAATATCTAACTCAGGGCAGGGCCAGTTCTCCTTCACAACAGGAATACTGGAATGGCGAATGGAAGAAGGGTATCTACTAACAACCCATGTACGAGGGTTAGCAGTAGGAAATTTCTCTTCGAAATCCTTCGAAGTACTAAGCCTTCTTGGGGTGATGGAACGCACTATTGGAGGAACGGAATCCTCGGTTTTGTTCTTGCCATTTGAAGAAGTAGCACTTTTTGAAGAGGAAGCCATTGGAATAAAAGGAAGGAAAATTTCTGATTCGAAGAAGATTAGAGAAAAGTTGGGAAATAAAGATGCAAGTTAGAAGTTTGAGAAATTACGAAGTACATAAGAGGAGGATGATGCGTATAACTAAAATTTTGGCGGCTAAATTCATGGTCATGATTACCTCGATAATCGACAAAAAGTTGTGCTGAATCGTGGGATGATGTGTGTTCGGGGCATTAAATGTGGAGAGATGTGCGTCTAATCAACTATCAGAAAACTTCAAAGGGAGTTATAGTAATTTCCGCCAAAAAGGTGCTTTCTACCAACTTCCCGGTAATTCAAAATTGTGTCACCGGAAAGCAAGGAGGCTATCTATATAGGAAAAAATATGACATGATACGTGGTCGCTTAAAGGAAGGACACGTGGAACGGAAGACAGGGATGGCCACCGAACATAGCTATTCCGCTTGTCACCGGAAGGAATAACGATCATAAAATGAGTATTAAATGCTTTGCGCTCCGGTAACATTTAATACAGAATATTTTGCAGCATTAAGGATGATGACCCGTTACAAGGAATTTGGCATTTATGTCTAACATTACATCTTCATCAATGACACTCATAATTGAAATAAAAAAATGACATGATCCTAGGACCTCCTTTCCTAGACGTAGCTATAAATAGTGAGCTCTGTTATCATTATAAGAGGACGAGTTTTCTAGCTAACTTACACTACATTCTATATAGCATTTTAATATAATTTTATTCTTTCGTTTTTGATCTTATCATTGTTGTACCCGGAAACTCTGTTCCCGGACTCATCAACTCTGTCATTCCATCTACATTCTAAGGCTAAGTATTTTATATTTCATCGATTATTTCATTATCTTTTGGATTAAATTAATCCAATTATTTAGAAACTATGAACAAATTCAACTGTATCGTTTTACGGGTAAACAAGACTCAAACATATGAATAAGGGACGGCAACTCTACCAATCGCGAGTTACAAAACGGTCTAATACAATTCAATCCAATTATTATTATTATTATTATTATTATTATTATTATTATCCTTTCACTCGTTTTTTTACCATATTCTTTTACTGGTTTCTTATCTTTATATCTAGGTAATGTTAGTCCAGTTCCATTTCTCCATAAAATAACCTTTTATTTGTAATTCTTTTTAAAAGGATGTTTTCTTGAGTAAGCATGAGACCTAATAATGGTGATAATAAATAACTTTAGTTTCTTGATTGTAAAATTCTTCCTGATAAAATATATAAACATAATCCAGCCAAAAACTTATTAGTGGATCTCTATTTATTTGATGAAAAAAAATCTCTATTTATTTAATTTTTCAACAATATTTTATTTAAGAAATGTGAAAAAGGCAACACTAAAAATAAAACACTTTCCGGAAGTTATATATTTCAGATATTGTGACCATTTTATTATTAATGTGTAGTGTTGTGATTTTTAAGTGATGAAATAAAGTTGTGTAATGTTTGTGAAAAAACTCTTATAATTATACGATTATTTGTAAAACTCGAAGATGCAAAATGACAAAACAAAATAAAAAGGGAGTAAAAGAGAAAATAAAGAAAAAGAGAAAATAGCGCAAAATCGGGATTGCGTTTCTCCTAAATCCTTTTTCTGAGGAAAACAATATCACTGTCTCTTTGTTCAAACTTCAAAACCCTTCTACTCTCCTTCCCTTAACGTGACGATGACCGACCGTGACCGAACTCGATACCATGACCGTGAAATTGACCGGGAGAGAGAGCGAGAGAGGGACAAGGATAGAGACAGAGATCGGAAACGTGACCGGGATGACCGTGACCGGAGAGACCGTGAACGTTCTTACACCCCTGACCATATCAGAACCAGTCGACACACTCGCTCCCGAACTCGTTCCCCTTCCACTGACCGTCACCGCCACCGCCACCGTTCTACTTCCCGCTCCCGCTCTCCCACTGACCGCCGCAACCGCCACCGTCACCACCGTCCCTCAGCGGAAAGTCCTCCTAGAAAGAGACGAAAAGATGATGGCGATCGAGATAAGGATAGGGATAGAGATACGCGGAGAGAGGTTGAGGATTTTGTTGACGGGATAGCGAAAGAACAGAAGAAGCAGAAGAAGGAGGAGGAGGGGAGTCGTGATGAAGAGATGATGGATGATGAAGAGATTGAGATGATGAAGAAATTGGGGATACCGGTAGGGTTTGATTCGACAAAGGGGAAGGCGGTGGCAGGGAATGATGTGGGTGCTGTAAGGAAAGTCACTAAACGGCAGCCTCGACAGTACATGAATAGGCGTGGTGGCTTCAATAGGCCCTTGCCTGCTGAGTGCAACCGCTGATTTTCCCAGGTTTTTGTTCTTATTGTCTCTATAAACGAAGAGTTTTGTTCCACTTTTTTTTTGTGTGTAAGGAG
>AWOL01S0046041.1:47984-74305 GCA_000715115.1 Nicotiana otophora
GGGGGGGTTAGTTTTGAAATTTTAAGTATTAGAGAGTTGATTTATGTATATTTAGTGTTTGGTTGAGCTTCTTAATGGAATTATGATGTTATCCGTCAAATAATGAGTAGTGAACTCTTACTTGTTTGGTTAGGGACAATAGTGTAGCAAAGCAGTAATAAGAAAATGGAACTTGGGCCTAACTTAATCCCAAAAGCTAGCTATATGGCACTCAATGACATTGTTTTGGATTAGTTGAAGAATTGAGATGAAGGAGAGAAATTCAAAACAGTGTTATTCAGTGAAAATTGACTGTATTAGTGAATTCTGTTTCTTATTGCAAGTATATAACATGTGCATGTTTAACTGTTTAAGCTTTTAATAAGGCATGATATACATTATTACAAAGTGTCGGACTCGTGGGTTTTTTCAAGCTTCAATTTTTTTACCCCTTCTAAATAAGTTAGATAATCTGGAAGTGCATCTGTAGATAATATCCCCGTCCGAAAAGCTTTTCTTTTAAAAATCCCTTCATTGTAGCTTTGCACGGTCTTTGTCCTTATGCCATGTTCACGAAAAAAATTGTTTAGAAAGATTAAGTGTCTGGGAAATGGTTACTCGCGGATTTTGGTGGGAAATTAGGAAGTGTGCAAAAGATATGATAGTCATGGAATTAATCCATTTTTTGTGCATTAGTGGAATTAAGAATGCATAGCAAGATTGATGCTCTGGTTAGCGTACTTATACAATTTCCACACAAATTAAACTGAAACAAACTGATGCCCTTAAGTGTAATTACATGTATGCAGGTTGAGATTGAGATATGTAAATTCATCGATAGTCAAGAATCTCAATCGTGTTTAAGATTTGAACTAAATTTCACAATAGTGGATGCTTGTCAGTCATTCATGTTTGCCTAGTAAGTTATTAACCCATATTGGGTTTACATTCTCTAAAATTTGGTCAACTCCCCTTTATGGTTATCTTTGTTTAACATTAAGATGGTTGGTTGAAGTTATTCAATGGGTTATTGCAAAATATTCCAGAATCCATGGTGTAGCATTTACTGTTTAGTGATGGACGCATAGAAGTCCGAGGTAAGTAGAAAAATTGTATAATCTTCACCTAGTGGAGAAAAATGTAAACCAATAAGAAAGAGATACAGAAAAAAGAAATTTTAGTCTTATGTAGAGCTTTGGGTGTCAGGTTGATACAGCACTCTTATATTTGCTTGAGCTTTGGCTTTCCGTGATGCTTAGTGCTACTATGGCCTTCTTAACATGGCCTGAAATTGGCAAAGTTTGGTTGGGGCAGGGGAGGAGTATCTTTAATGTGCCAGTGGCAAGCTATACCTTAGTAAGGTGTTTCACAATATTGATTTTCTTTTTATCTAGTTGCCAAGCAAAATATAAAAGAGACACCTGTGTTAGTCTTGTTATTGTTTTCTTCTGATACGGTAAAACTTACCCTCCCAAACCCCCAACCCAGGAGACCATCCCGCTGCAGTTGCTGGAAAGGCACTGAATAAGGTAAGGAAGGATGGAGCTCCTGTTAGTTGTCTTTGCCTGAGCTTGCTTGTTTTGATAAGATTTAGCTAACGTCTTTTGCCCCAATTGGCAGTTTGGTAAGCTGAATCTATTCTGTACAAGGGTTTCAAGCTTTTACCGTGACACATAAAGAGATTATAATGGTTACATTACCATAATCCAAGTGTATTTTCCTGGAAATTATTTGCAATTTGGACAGTCTATTGAGGTACAAATATTAAGAATTGTATTAAGGTTTGTTCATATTTAGCCCTATTAACTCCTACTGTATTTATTGCATTGCTTTTTAACAAAACCTCAATTACTTTCTTAGTTCGATGAGAGTCGGTTTTCTGCGCTTAATGAAGAGAAACTAGAAGAGAAGAATATTAACATAACATGGTCGATTAGGAGTTAACTTTCGTAGTAGCGAAATAATAGAGGTGGCAGGAACATCGAAAACACATCAAACACCTGCTTCCCACTCACATTAATTTTTTTGATAGATAATATATTTCTAATGCATCATAAAATAATGTTTTATTGGACCCATCCTAATGGGTGACTAGTTGGCTGGGTTGCTCTCCAATACAAGATACAGTTTTTTGCCATCTTCAGGAAGTAGTAGGAAGATGGTAGTAAGCGATACCTGGTTGCCATCGGTTGTGAAGTAACTCATGTAAGGATTAAGTTGCTACTGGTTTTTGAGTTTGTTTCATGGATACTGGTCAGTGTTGTCAAAGGTTCATTCAAGGCGCATTTAAGCCCTGAAGCTCAGAAAAGCTCAAGGAGGGTGCTTTGCCTCACTTAAGCAAGATGTGCCCCTTATTGCCCATGAGTTCTATCTTAAATGGAGCAATACTAGACTACAAATATAATCGGCAAATAAGTATATTAGTTGTTAAGGAAAACAATGTGAATGAGTTTGTTACTTTTCTCTTGAATTACATATATATTTTTATTTTTTTTCTTGCATTGCGCCTTTTATAACTAAAGCCTACATTTAAATTGCGCTTTGCCATTAAAGCCCAATGGACCTAAAGTGCTTTTTAGAGTTTTTCGCCTTTGATAACAGTGATACTTGTGTTTGTTCTTACCACCTTTAACGGTATAGATACTTACCATTTATATGATACTACTAGTATTCACATGATGCGAAATGGTACCTTCAGAATTTGCCTGGACAATTGTTTTGCTCCTAATAATACCATTTATATATAATATAATACTTTTATCGGTTTTTTTTCTTCTTGATAAGTAATACACATACTTATTACAGGGTACGTTTTATTCATATTTTGATTGACTAAGCATCAAGGAAAGTTTGTATTTTGGAAGATGGAATGATAGGTTTCCTTTGATCCTGTAGCTAGATGTTGAATTATTGCTGGTAATCCTTTTTATCTTTATTAAAAGCACTTCCACTGGCTCTTGTAAGTGGTGTTTGAACTGTTCTCAACCAATCAAAATTATTGAGATACCCAAACAAATTTGAGCGCTTAGTTAAATGTAATATTACTGAAAAATGGAAAATAAGTTTTCATCAGATAAACGTTTCATTAACTTCAAAGAAATTGCCTCGTTGTAGAGATAACAAATGGTATTGGTAAAGGACATTTATTTCCCTCTATACAGTTTGCTCATTTTGTAGTTTCATTTTTTTGTGGTGTTAAGAGGTACTGTGATATAATGAAGAGTGGATAGTGATGAAGCTTATAGCCTATAGGTTAAGATTTTAGAAAGGGCTTTGCTTTCATGCGGAAGGTTCTATGGCTGGATTGTGGATGAGCATTGCTATCATGGTCCAATTTGGGAAGTTTTTAAGTTCACAATTGCATACAACAACAACAAGAACCCAGTAAAATCCCACAAGTGAGGTCTGGGGAGGGTAGAGTGTACGCAGACCTTACCCCTACCCCGAAGGGGTAGAGAGGCTGTTTCTGAAAGACCCTCGGCTCAAGAAGAAGAAAATAAACAATGGACAATAGATCAGTGACAGCAACAGAAGCCAGAAAAATAATATCAACATCGTAAGAAATAGAAAATAGATGTAAAAGCAATAAAAGTTCACAATTGCATGTCTCAGGAATTTGTAATGAGGCATTTTTTATATGAATATGGTTGGTTATTTGTGAGAAATATTTGACAATGTGTCTGCATTTGTTTGTTAAGGTTCTTCCTTCTTTGTGCTACTTTTTCTATATTGAAGAACTCAAATAATGATTTTAATGTGATTCTCGGTCTATCTGCAGATGGAAATGCACTTTCTGCCAGGCTTCTTATGTGAGTGTGCCTCTTAGTCCAAGTAATGGAGACAATATATCCTTTCAATTGTATGTTTAGGTCATAATGTGCTATTTTTCTCAAAACTTCATGGTAATAGGACTTCTGCGGTGGAGAATAGGTTCACAGTTTGCTGCAGCCTGCAGTCAAGCAGTAACAGATGCGACCATTACTTCAGGGTCCTGCCAAATGGTTTGCTGGTTAATGGTGCCCCCTCCCTCTCTTTAAAGCAGTCATCCTTTAACACTATCTGTTATCTCATTGAGATTACTGATGCAAACATGCATTTGGGCTATTGCTTCTTGTCTTAGGTGCAGATTTCTCCCTAATGATAGGCATTTCTTCATAAATCAACTTACATTTGGATTTGACTATAGTGTTGCTCACTATGCACTTTGGTATGAACTCTGTCATTTACTTTTTTAATGTTGTAGAATCTGACCCAGCTTTGGGGCATAAGCTATTTAACTCAGGTTGGAGTGATCTGAAGGATATCTGATGGTTCCTTACAGTATGAAAATGGTTATAACGGACAATGAGTTCTCTCAGAGTTTTCTTACAGGATTGATGCTTTTTAGTCATTGAGAAGGAAAGAAGATAACGGAAGTGGGAAAATGGTTCCTCTTTTTCTGGTAGTTATATTTTTTTCCAAAATATTTTGGGCGTGGGGCTAGTGGGGTCATTTGATTTTCTATGTATGCCATAATGTAGTTTTTAGAATCAAGGATGATATAACTTGAATAAGTTGTGTAGATGGATAGCTTGGAGCTAAGTTGAGTTGCCTCTTGTTTTATTTTTAACATTATCCTTTTCGGCTAATTTTGTAGTCTATATGATATCTTTGGTCAAAATTCCTTTTTATTTAAGAAACTGAAACCTTCAGATCAATTAGTTTAGTACTATTGTGGTTTTAGCCATGTTATATGTTTATTCTAGTTTGATTCATGTGTAATTCGACTAAGCATAATTAACCTTCAATTAATATGAACGTGCGATCGCTGAAGTTAAAAACTTAAAGGGATCATTAATTAAAAATAAATACGAAAAGAGAAAATAAAAATAAAAATGAAGTGTGGGGCTACGATTTAAGGCTAAATGTTTTAAGGGTCATTGACTCAAGGTAAAAATGGGGGGTGCTTTACCAACTTCAATCGTTATCTTCTTGCTAGAGGTCGAGTGAGGCGTAGATGCAAGTCAGAAATTTGATAGAGCAAGAAGATAAAGTCTAAATGAATATAGATTTTGAAGAAAACCCATAAAACAGAGGGAAATGGAAAGAGAGAGAGAAGGGCGGGGAAGATAATATTCTGGACCAATTTAATTATGATTTGCTTTGGAGCGGATGAGTTAATGATGATGACAATCTCATCATCGATGCCGGTCAACGGCGGCTAGCCCTCCGAACAACTTTCATTCGTTTGAAGGATTAAAATCACATGTTCCTATTTATTGAAGGTTAATTATACATAATCGAATAACACATGAATCAAAACTGGAATAAAACTATAACACACGGAGTAAAATCACAAGGCTTAACTTATGCCTCGCGGGAAATGCACGAAAAACTCTGATCCAAGATCAGAATGATGAGATTAAAGAAGTAGAAGGAAGCTGTTCCGGAATAGGGATTGCAATAACCCCAAAAAGGTTAGTGATTCGAGCAAAAACCATAACACCAAAGGCGCAAGTAATGCCGGTTGACAAATTGCCGAGACAAAGAGCACATCAACCCAACGTGGGAGATTTGGCCAGCGCTTCCCTTTCGTGCTGTGGGAAGTAAAAGCATAGCAAGTAGTGGAATTACGCCCGTAACCATGCGGAGCAAGACGATATTGACAAAAGGACCGAACATGGTTTTATAATGTATTGTATTGTATCGTTATATAAATACAACGTTTGGATAGATTGTATTGTTGTTGTTGTTAAATAACATTTCGATGTTTGGTTTGACTGTATCGTACTGTACTGTAACTGATAAATTTACTAAAATACCCTCAATTGTTTAAATATTAAATTTATCAAGAATTACGCATAAAATAATTTTTAAAAACCCCTTTCTACTAATTTATCGCCAAATATGTCTTATAAATAGATTAAGCAATTAAATTCATGCAAATTCTAACAAAATTAGCAATTTTACATTGGAGTTGGAAGCGACATAAGTTATGGAAAAAAAAAAAGGGACGAACAAAGTAGGTTATAGGTGGGAGATTTGGAATTAAAATTTTTTAAAAAAAGTAAAGGGTAAAATAGAATTATGGAATAATACGTTAGGGCATAATTGGAAAGAAAAACAGGAAAGAATCCTACCACACTAAATCAGTTGTTTAAAAAAATGTGAATTTTTATTGTTCCGAAATAATGGATTTAACAATATAATATAATCAATTTTAATGAAACAATCAAAACAAACATTTATTTTGGGATAACAATACAATACGATACGATGAGTAACAACCATCCAAACAAGCGATAGGGACAATTGAATGAAACAGTAACAACGACGAATGGTGGCACTTTTTACCCGTAAAATGGTACATTTGAATTTATACGTGGTTTCTAGATAAGTGAACTAATTTGATCCTGAAATAATATAATAATCAAAGAAATACGCAGTACTTAGCCTTGAAATGTAGATAAAATAGCAAAGATAGTGATTCTGTGAACACGGTTTTCGAACACAGCAATGATGGGATCAAAAAGCAAGAGACTCAATTTGTATAAAGTTTTGTATAGAATATAATATATGTTCTTGCCAGAAATTTTGTGTCCTTTACAATGGTAATTGAGATCACTATTTATAGCTATGCCTCGGGAAAAAAGTTCTAGGATCATGCCCTCCTTTAATGTCAATTATGAGGGTCATTGATTGAGATGTAACGCTGAGTATAAATGTCAAATTCTCTGTAACGGACCGTCGCTCTTAATGTTGTAGAATATTTCTTAGTAAATGCTACCGGACGTAGGGCTTTTAATACACTTTTATGAACATTATCAGTTCCGGTGACAAGCGTAGTGGCTGTGTTCGGTTCTCAACCATCCCATCTTGGATTCCACGTGTCCTCCTTTTAGTCAGTCACGTGTCATATCATATTTTACCCTATACAAATAGTCCCCCTACTTTCCGGTAACATAACTTTGTGTTACCGAAAAGTTGGTAGAAACACCTTTTTGACGGTAATTACTATAACTCCCTCTGAAGATCTCTGACCGTTGATTAGACGCACGTCTCTTTGCATTTAATGCCCCGAACACACGTCATCACACGATTCAACATAGCTTTTGCTGATTATCGAGGTAATTATGGCCATGAAATTAGCCACTAAAAGTTTACTTATATGCAACTTTCTTTTCCTTTACGCTTCACAATTGCTTGAGTTTCTGATTTTCATCCTTGTTTTCCATCCTTTCCCTAATTTTCTTCAAACACAAACTCTTTACCTTCTTCTTTTCCAATGGATTCTTCTTCCAAACGTGGTGGTTTTTCAAAGAATAAGAACAAAACCGAGGATTCCGTTCCTCTAACAGTGGATCCATCATCCCAAGAAGGCTTAGTACTGTTTACCCGTAAAACGGTACAATTGAATTTATACGTGGTTCCTAGACAAGTGAACTAATTTGATCCTGAAATAATATAATAATTGAAGAAATACGTAATAGTTACCCTTGGAAAGTAGATGAAATAGCAAAGACGACGATTCCGTGAATACGGTTCCCGAACACAACAATGATGAGATCTAAAAGCAAGAAAGTAAAATTGTACAAAGCTTTATATAGAATATAGTATATGTTCTTGACAGAAAATTTGTGTCCCTTACAATGATCACTGAGCTCACTATTTATAGCTATGTCTAGGGAAGAAGGTCCTAGGATCATGCCCTCATTTAATGTCAATTATGAGGGTCATTGATGAAGATGTAATGTTGAGCGTAAATGCCAAATTCTTTGTAACGGACCGTCGCTCTTAATGATGTAGAATATTTCTTAGTAAATACTACCGGGTGTAGAGTATTTAATACACTTTTATGAATGTTATCTGTTCTGGTGACAAGCGAAGTAGCTGCGTTCGGTCCTCAGCCATTCCATCTTGGATTTCACGTGTCCTCCTTTAAGTCAGCCACACGTCATATCATATTTTACCCTATACAGATAGTCCCCCTTCTTTTTGGTGACATAACTTTGTGTTACCGAAAGGTTGGTAGAAATACCTTTTTGGCAGGAATTACTATAATTTCCTCTGAAGGTCTCTGACAGTTGATTAGACGCACGTCTCTCCGCATTTAATACCCCGAATACGTATCAACCCATGATTCAGCACAACTTTATCCGGTTATCGAGGTAATCATGGCCATGAATTTAGCCGCCAAAATTTTGCTTATATGCAACTTTCTTTTCCTTTGCGTTTCACAATTGCTTGAGCTTCTAATTTGTATCCTTGTTTTCCATCCTTTTTCTAATTTTCTTCAAACACAAACTCTTTACCTTCTTTCTTTCCAATGGCTTCTTCCTCCAAACGTGGTGGTTCTACGAAGAAAAAGAACAAAACTGAGGATTTCGTTCTCCCAACAGTGGATTCCATCATCCCAAGAAGGCTTAGTACTTCGAAGGATTTTGAAGAGAAATTTCCTACTGCTAACACTCGTATATGGGCTGTTAGTAGGTATCCTTCTTCCATTCGTCCTTCCAGTATTCCTGTTGTGAAGGAGGACTGCCGCTGCAATGAGTTAGAAATCATCACTCCTGATCTATCGGAGCGAGTGACCCTTCCCAAGGAAGGTTTTACATACTTTTTCACGTATCCCTTTACTTTGGGTGCGTTTTCTTTGAGCGGAGAGCTTGATTCCGTGATTGCGGAGTTTTGCCTTCGCTACTAGGTATGTTTGGTACAAGTAAGTCCTTCAGTGGGGAGGACGATCGCCTGCCTCCAATGCTTGTGCTATGAAACTGGGGAGGAGCTAACCTTAGCTCATGTGATCAATCTCTATTCTCCCAAAATCTTCCGCGGAGGAATGATAAACCTTTGCAAGAGTGGCCACCATGCTTTGTTGTCTAGCATGAATGATGACAATGACCGTGGGTGGATGGAGTGGTTCATTGCAGTTGCCACTAACGACATCATTCTGACAACGGCTTCATCCTTTCTGGTTGCTTGGAACCGCACTCGTAAGTTCTTTGTATAATATTCCTCTTACTAGATATTCTTCTATGGTCGTATCATCTCTTCACCCTTCGCATATTTCAGCAACTCGATGGCTCCCACCGGTGGTGGAAGGTTTGAACCGGTGGGTTCAGAAGATTTTAGACGTCACAACGCCCGAAACTCATTCGTGGAAAGAACTAGCCCTTAAGTACGGGTGGAAGGCCAAAAATCATGGTAACTCTAATTTACCTTGCTTCTATTTTTGTATATGAAGAACTTGGTTCAACACTTCTCACATTGTTTATGGAATTAGGTCTACTTGCGGGCTCTATTGTTGTCCCCGAGGAGGACGTTCTGGTTGATCCAGCTGATGCAGTGAGGCTGCTTTAGGAAGTACTTACTCGAACAGATATCTCCGGGCCTGTTTTATGTGCAAATATTTTTTTACGGAGTCCCCGGACGGAGGATAAACAAACAAAGAGAAGACGCTCCTCCGCGGCCGGGGAAAAGAATAAAATGGGCAAAGACGGATGCCCCAGAATCGTCTCCGGTGGTGATGATGACTGGTCCTCTTTCTAGGCTGGTCGTAGACACCGTGATGATTGACGATGATGAAGAAGTTGTTAATGAAGGAGCATCTTTACAAGAAGGCGACGATCCTCATCATCTCAACAGGATGTTCAACATGTTGAGATAGTTGCACTAACTGAAGACGATGTCTCAGCACTTTGGGGAGAATCTGATTTAGTAGAATATGCCAACTCCCACTTCCGAGCCCCAATTTCTGTAATCGGTGCTGTGAGGCTAAGAACCGGATCCCTGCCGTCTTTGGTTGGCGAGCATTAAACAACCAGCACTGCATTGGAAGCAGCTGCTTCTCACTCTTCAACTCCATCAGCTCCATCTCTACCTTCACCAACACCAGCAACTGCTACTTTACTTTTATCTTCATCCACTCTTCCACCAGCAGTTGCTATATCACCTCCATCGTCCGCACCTGACCGTGAAGAAGGTGTTCGTCTTCCCCAGTCCCTAGTTCATGGGAATTTGGGGCAAAATTATGCTGCCCCTTCTGAAGATCCACAAAGGAGAAGGAACATTACTCTTTCGGTCTCTACAGGGTGTAACCTGCTATCACGGCCGGTGGAGCTTGCTAATTACTTGAAGCCTTTGGCTTCAGAAAAAGATTGGGAAAAGATTCAGACACTCTCGGGCGAGTGTTTGTTGAACAATGCTATGCATAACGCCGCGACGGTATGTTCCTTCTTTCCTCTATTATTTCTTCTACTTTTGAACGAATGTATTCTAAGTTTTTCCTCTTCTTATTTTATAGTCCAATTTTCTTTGCTCTAAGGGCCTTAAAAGGTTGATTCGTGAGAAAGAAGAACTTACTTCTGAACAGGATCAACTTTTGGCGGAACGGGACCAAACTGTTCTCCGCTTCTCAGAACTGGAAACCAGAGCTACTGAGGCTGCTATTTTTGAGGCTCGTTTGCAGAAAAGCGAGCAAGAAGTGGTAATCCTCAGCCAAGAAATTAGGCCGCTGAGGGTTAAGTTTGATGAGGCCAAGGCCAAATGGGCAAAAGTTCAAAACGTCGTTCTTGCTGCAACCGACAGTGAGGCTGCCTCCGCTGAAAGAGTGATTAACTTGGAGGCAGCCTTGAACTCCAAAAGTAAAGAGCTTACTGCTGTGGAGGCGAAACATGACCAGCTATAAGAGATGTACGGGAAAACTATCGAGCATAATAGGCTATTTAGTTCAACTGTCCGCGAGCTTGACGTCAGCCTCAAATCTGCTAAATCCGCCCGGGAAAACCTTTCCGCCGAGGTTATTCAACTAAAAGAATAACTTAAGCGTCGAACGACTTCCCTCATTGTTGAAGAAACCTATTCCATGTATAACATGAGGAAGAAAACCTTGGAAGAGGCCAAAGCTGGTATCAATGATATTGATGCCGAAATTGCTAAGGCCCGAGAGCTTGAGTTGGCTGTAAAAAATAGACTCCTGGCACAGTCTGATACTCCAGGTTCTTCTGATTCCGGTTCCGAGTTTTTGGAAACTGAAGAAGGATCAGAAGGAGATGAGGCCGAAGACCAAACTGGGGAAAGCATTGAGCCATCGGCGGAACCACCTACTCTTCCCGACAATGCGGATACTTCTCTTCCTCCTGGTTCCGGAGGCGCTGCAGTTTAGCTTTTTCTTTTCCCATTTTGCACTTGTAACATTTTGGCACGTTCTTGTAAATAAAGACATATTTTTTTTTGTTCAATTGTCGTTTGAGTCTTACTTTCGTTTGAATATTCATGCAAGCCTTTAACTTTTGCATTTGCTCAAGTATTATGCGCATGTTGTTCATTTTGCGCTTTACTATGTGTAGTCTCGGATGCCTTTTCTTCGAAGCATTTTGGTTTCGAGTATTATCCCTTTTACGTGAGGGTTTTTATGAATATTTGCGAAATTTTCCCTTTTACTATGAATATTTGCGCAAGTTTCCCTTTTATATGAGGGTTTTTATGAATATTTGCGCAAGATTGATTTTTGCATCCTTTTCATATATGACTTCGGGTGTATTTTTCCCCAATGGCATTTTGGATTCCAGGAATTGATTCTTTCCGAACCAACCCTTTAACGTGAGGGTTTTTATAAGAGAGGGCCCTCTTATGTTTACGGTGCTCTTTAAGAGGACGTCTTATGTTCATTACGACACTAACATTTGAAGTACTTGTTTAACTTTCAAATGACAAAGTTAGCTCATCGTTCAGACAAGAAACAAGATAAAAGCAAAAGGATTTCATTTTATTCCTTCTATTTTTAGAAATTATATAAGCATTTTGCTATGCAGAAAAGAAATTGCCATTACTTGTGGCTATCTTGTATAACTTGTTTCTACGGGGTTGGCTGCGCAATCTCCGGTCGCGATGATGTATTTTATTTCCGGATTTTCATTCCCGGTTGACGTGGCAGTCATTTTTGCCATATCCTCATATCATTCCCCCAGTGTTTAAATGCGAAGAATGCAAATTGGAATACTGGAAGTCTTGTATCTTTGAAGGTCCCACCAATGAATTGCTAGGTAATCCTTCACTCGGTAACATATCTTATTTCCCCTTAGGAATCCATGCTATCGAGAGAAAGAATACCTAACAGTCCTCTAGTAGTTTATGCCCGTGAGCGGTCGGGTAACCTCTGTTCAGTAGCAAACTTAACTTCTCGGTGGGAATTTGCTATCGAACCAAAGATTACCTAATCGTCCCCAAGTGGAAGCTTGTTCGTTTGCCTTGCTATCAAAGGTCTTATTGCTTCTGTCTTCGTAGTATGCTTTTCGTTGCTGCCTCATTATAAACATTTCCAAAAAAACCTAATTGGGACAAAAACTGAATGAAGGGAAAAAGGGTGCAGCACATACTTTCTATTTGAGTGTTGTTCATCAGCAATAATATCTTTTGAGGTATGCCACGTTCCAAATGCTGGGCAACTTATCTCTATTCTCGTTCTCCAACTCGTATTAACCTTTCCCAGTGACAGCTGAAATCCGGTAAGGGCCTTCCCATGTTGGACCTAGCTTTCCCGTGTTGAGCTCCCAAGTATTTTGTGTTACTTTTCTTAGAACCAAGTCTCCTACTTTAAAAAAACGGAAGTTGGCTCTCCGATTGTAATATTGCTCCATCCTCTGTTTTTGAGCTAACCATTCTTACATGCGCCCAAGTCCCTGCGTCCCTCGAGCAGTTCCAAGTTGATTGGCATTGCTTCGTCATTTGATTCTTCATTTGTTTGAGAACATCTCAAAGTGGGTTCGCCCACTTTGACCGGAATTAGGGCTTAACACCGTACACGAGGGAAAAAGGAGTTTCTCCTATACTTGATTTGGTCGTTGTTCGGTAGGCCCATAGGACTCCGGGCAATTCTTCGGGCCATTTGTCTTTTGCTGCTTCCAACCTTTTCTTGAGGTTTTGAATGATCACTTTGTTTGTTGACTCCGCTTGACCGTTTGCGCTCGGATGATAAGGTGAGGATGTGATTCTCTTTATTTTCAGGTCTTTGAAGAACTTTGTAACTTTTGCACCGATAAATTATGGCCCATTGTCGCATGCTATCTTTTTTGGTATTCCGAACCTGCAAATTATATTTTCCCACAGGAAATCGACCACTTCGTATTCTCCGATTTTCTGATAAGAGCCTGCTTCCACCCATTTAGAAAAATAATCAGTCAAAATTAATTGCAGTCCTCTATTTATATTCTATGTCGAGTTCACTCATTTCGACGGCCCACTTGGCCAATCTGCCCGATAGTTCGGGTTTATGAAGGATGTTTCGCAAAGGAAAAGTAGTCCCATAGCTATTGAGTGGAATTAGAAATAGGGCCTCAGCTTTCGAGAGGCGACTACGAGAGATAAGGCCAGTTTTTTCAAATGTGGGTAGCGAGTTTCTACTCCCGTTAAAATTTTGCTAACGTAATAGATAGGAAACTGCGTACCTTCATCCTCTCGGACTAAAACAACAGTTACTGCAACTTCTGGAACCGCGAGGTAGACTAGCAATGTTTCGCCTTCTTTAAGTTTCGAGAGCAATGGAGCGCTTGATAAGTACTTCTTCAGGTCCCTCAAAGCTTGCTGGCACTCCGGTGTCCATTAGAAATTGTTCTTCTTTTTGAGCAATGTAAAGAAGCGATGACATTTTTCCGACGACCGGGAAATGAACCTGTTCAAAGCTGCTAACCTTCCTGTGAGACTTTGGACTTCCTTCATGTTTGATAATTTATCTAGGATATCGTCTATGGCCTTGATTTTGTTGTGGTTTACTTTAATTCCCCTTTGTGAGACCAGAAACTCCAAGAACTTACCGGAGCTAACCCCGAACGCGCACTTCTCGAGGTTAAGTTTCATGTTATGCTTCCTCAGGATATCGAATGTTTGTTGCAAATGCTTAAGGCGGTCACCTGCATTCAAAGACTTAACGGGCATATCGTCATATAAGCGTCAATGATTTTTCCTATTTTCTTTTCAAACATCTTATTTACGAGCCGTTGATAAGTGGCTCCGACATTTTTTAACCCGAAAGGCATTACATTGTAACAATATGTATCAAAATTTATTATAAATGAAGTCTTGTCCTGATCTTCCTATTTCATCTTAATTTGGTTGTACCCAGAATAAGCATCAAAGAAACTCATCAGTTCATGCCTGGCCGTGGCATCAATCACTAGATCGATATTTGGCAGTGGAAACGAATCTTTCGGGCACGCCTTATTAAGATCTTTATAGTCTATACACATACGAAATTTATTTTTTTTCTTAGGAACTACTACTACATTGGCTAGCCAGTCTGGATATCTTACCTCTCTGACCGAACCAATTTTAAGCAAGCGGGTTACCTCTTCTTTGACAAATTTATTCCTGGCCTCGGCAATAGGGTGCTTCTTCTGCCATACCGGTGGTACATTGGGATCCAAACTCAGGTTGTGCATGGCTATTTCCGTCGGGATACCTGTCATATCCTAGTGCGACCATGCAAAACAATCAACGTTAATTTTAAGGAACTCAATTAATCCAGACCTGAGCTCGGGATGCAGTCCTGCCCCCAGGTGAAATTTTCTTTCTTAGAATTCTTCAAACAATGCCACTTACTCTAGTTCCTCTGTCATGGATTTTGTTGCGTCCGTTTCTTCTGGTACTTGGAAATATCTGGGCACCTGATATTGTTCTGACGATTCTGCATCTGGAATAACCTCTTCTAACTCGGGAGTAGGTGCCGGTTCCTGTAATTGCTATGTCGTGTGCTCCTTCCCTTTGTTAATGGAAACTGGGATTGCATTCATCTCCCTTGTTGCCGATTGGTCACCTCTTATCTGCTTGATTCCTTCCGGTGTTGGAAACTTCAGTAATTGGTGATACATCGAAGGTATAGCTTTCATCTCGTGTAGCCACGACCTTCCCAAGATGATGTTGTATCCCATATCACCATCCACTACTTCGAAGAAAGTTGTTTTCATTACTCCTTCAGCGTTCGTAGGCAGTAGGATCTCTCCTCGGGTCGTCACGCTCGCAAGGTTGAATCCAATGAGGAGTTTTGTTGCCAGAATAATGCTTCCGATGAGTTTAGCTTGTTCCAATACCCTCCAATGTATGATATTAGCCGAACTTCCTGGATCCACTAGAACACGCTTAATTTTAAAATCTAACACATTTAAAGAGATTACCAGTGCGTCGTTGTGTGGTAACAACAATCCGTATGCGTCTTCCTTTGTAAAAGTGATATCGTCCTGCCAGAGTCTTTTGCGGTGAGGTATCGATACTTTAGTCTTCTTTTCTGCAGAAAAGGTGACCCTGTTAATCTCGTTCCCCCCAAAGATCATGTTGATCATTTGGCGTGGGGTTTTTTCTTCCACTTTCGAGGATTCCGTGTTGTGTCTATTGCGACCGTAATTGTTCTTAGCTCGATTACTCAAGAATTCTCAGAGATGACCATTCTTCAATAGCATTGCCACCTCCTCCCGAAGATGTCGGCAGTCCCCTGTCCGGTGACTGTTCATCCCGTGGTATTTGCACCATAAATTAGGATCCCTCTAGCTTGAATTAGACCTCATAGGTCTCGGGACTCGTGCTTCTTTAATGTTCCTCATGGCTGACACCAGTTCCACTACCCTGACGTTGAAGTTATATTCTGATAACCTGGGGTAAGAAAGATCTAGAGACCCTGACGTTTGTTTATCTTGAAGTGATCTATTGCTTCGAACACGATCAGTCCCTCAGTTAACGGTGAACTTGTTTGCTGATCAGAAATTTCTGCCACGGCCTTCGGTACGCTCGTAGGGTAAAAATCGACCCCTCGAAGTCCGCCTATCCGCGTCGTAGTCATCATTTGGGTTTTCTCTATTCTTCGATCTTTGACTCGTACTGGTTGTGAACATCTGCCCAGGTTGTTTCTTGAAACTCAAGCAGGCTCTACTTAAGCTTCCGGGTAGTGTCTAAACCTCTCGGATTCAATCCATTGGTGAATGTTTCAGCTGTCCATTCATCCGGGACGGCTGGAGCAACATTCTTTCTTTCTGGAATCGTGTAACAAACTCTCGTAATAATTCTGATTCTCCTTGTGCGATTCATAATATGTCTACCTTCCGAGCTTGTACCTTTCTGGCCCCGGCATGAGCTTTAATGAAAGAATCTACGAGCATCTCAAAGGAATCTATGGAATGCTCGGGCAGTAACGAATACCACGTTAAGGGATCCTCTCGCGAGAGTTTCGCCGAATTTCTTTAGCAACACAGATTCAATTTCGTGAGGAGCAAGAGCATTTCCCTTCATCGCCATTGTGTAGTTGGTAATATGTTCCTGTGGGTTTGAAGTTCCATCATACTTTGGAACTTCAAGCATTTTAAAATGCTTCGGGATTAGTACTGGTGCCGCGCTTGGCTTGTATGATAATTGAACATACTTCTTCGAGTTCGGGCCTTTAAATACTCGTGGTGCGCCCGGAATTTGATCCATGCGGGTATTTACTTCCCTCACGAACCGTAAAAGCTCATCTTTGAATGAATCGTTCTCATTGTTAAGACCTGACCTGCTCCCCCAACCCCATCGGAGGCGACTTCACCCCTGGGAGTGTTGTTATCAAATCTCTGTGTTGTTTGGTATGTGGGAACAACGGGAGTAATTAGATCACGCATGTTCGCATTATTCGAAGCACATGATAGCGCCTGCTTCAGTTTCATCATAACCTGATCCTGCCGCGTGAGATGGCCTAGAATGATTGCCTGTTGCTCTTGCAGGATCCTCACATCATCCGCTACTTGCTCCTCGTCAGCATCATCGGGAGTTCTTTCCCGAACCTGTCGAGGGTACCGTCTGTCATGCACCGGCATAACGTCATTCCCCTCATTGCGGGTGTCACTAATTGAGTCCTCGAAATAAGGTTGATCCCCTCGAATTTCGGGGTTGTGTGCATCGCTAACAATGTTATCTGCCATTCTTTGCAATTTTTTCTCAGACAAAAATAGTCAAAACACGTTAGTAAAAGAGGCAAGGATCAATTTAATTGCACGACTGTCTAGGACCTACGACACGCGCCAAACTGTTATACGTAAAATGGTACAGTTGAATTTATACGTGGTTTTTAGACAAGTGAACTAATTTGATCTTGAAATAATATAATAATCGAAGAAATACGCAGTACTTAGCCTTGGAATGTAGATGAAATAGCAAAGATAGCGATTCTGTGAACACGGTTTCCGAACACACCAATGATGAGATCAAAAAGCAAGAGAGTGAATTTGTATAAAGCTTTGTATAGAATATAATATATGTTCTTGCCAGAAATTTTGTGTCATTTACAATGGTAACTGAGCTCACTATTTATAGCTATGCCTAGGGAAAAAGGTTCTAGGATCATGCCCTCCTTTAATGCCAATTATGAGGGTCATTGATTGAGATGTAACGTTGAGTATAAATGCCAAATTTTCTATAACGGACCGTCGCTCTTAATGATGTGAAATATTCCTTAGTAAATGCTACCGAGCGCAGAGCTTATAATACACTTTATGAACGTTATCCGTTCCGGTGACCAGTATAGTGGCTGCGTTCGGTCCTCAACCATCCCATCTTGGATTCCACGTGTCCCCTTTTAGTCAGCCACGTGTCATATCATATTTTACCCTATACATCCACACAAAGAAAATTGCAATTGGAGCAAAGGCAACTACAAGGATGAAAGGCATGGGCTAATGTGTTTGATGGGAACAAAATGGCAGGTAAAGGTATGAATCTCAATTTTTTTCCGAGCGCATGAAATAGTGGGAATTGGAGTATGAAGATGTCGCTACTGGAAATGATTATCATCCTATACGTGGTAGGGCGAACTCCAACCATTGAAACAAGAGAAAGATTCATCGCTGCACATGGGTATGTTTCGATTAAGTCACTGGCCTATCTGTATAATGATGGCTATTTCGTGATCAGATTCAGCTGTGATGTCTCATAATTTGAGCACCACATCAGTTATCATTAAACCATGGACTTCAAAATTCAATTTCAATGATGAAGTTTTGAAGACAGTACCTCTTTGGATTAAGCTACTTAACCTTTCTGGATATCATTTGCCAGGATTTTGGTGGAAGTTGACATAACCAGAGATCTGTCACATAGTACTAAAGTGAAGGATCCAACAGGGAAGCTGTTTGATCAAGAAGTATGATATGGTATGATTGGAAGCCTATCTATTATCTAACTTTGCTTACAAGTGGGACATAATTGCCAGAAGACAAACAAACAACAAGTAGCACCTCAAACTATAGCACCCCAACATAGTTTGAAAACCTTAAAGAACAAATCAGATTTTAACTATCATCCCAGGTGTGAGAAGTTAAACATAATTCAACTCTGTTTTGCGGATGACTTGCTGCTATTTTGTAGAGGTGACGTAGGATCCGTTCAGCTATTACATGATTGCTTCCAACAGTTTTCTAAGGCTTCATGTTTAACTGCAAATCAAACAAAAATTGTGTACAGAAAATCATCCAGAAAAGTATTTTGTTAGCTATAAAATCATTTTGGTACCAAAGAAGATAATTTAAAGATGCAAAAGGTTTCTGTGGACAGGGAAATCAGCAGGGAAAAAGAAAGGCCTTGGTAGCATGGGATAAATTGTGCTGACCAAAATCAGCAGGGGTATTGAATATAATTAACCTTCGAACCTGGAACAAAGCAACAATACTTCAGCATCAGTGGAACCTAAACAAGAAGAAAGATAGGTTGTGAATACAATGGGTTCACACATACTATATGAAAGAAAGAGAAGTGGAAAATGTGGTTGCCAACGACAAACAAGCCTCATGGGTGATTCAGAAGATTATACGGGCCTCAAACTACTTAACGGAAGCTGACATAAGTATTGAAGAAACTCTGAATGCTGATAGCTATTCTATTAGAAACTATTTGAAGGAGACTGTTATGCAATAATCAAGGAAGCGCTAAATGGTTGTTCATATGGGGCATACAATGCAGTCCAAACTGTAATCAGTGATTACAATTTTATGCAACTGTCATGTGCAAGCACATAATGCTCTTTCTTGGTGGGGGTGGGGGCTCATAGGCAGTTGACTAACCAACACCTATTCTTTCAATGCAGCTAGCTATTCAACAAATATTTGGAGGAAGTTACTGATATACCAGGGCATTAATAGAACTGCGCAGGGATGGAGAGATAAGCTTATTGTATAAGAGATATATTGTAGAGGAAACTTGAAGGGGAGCCTTGGCGTAATTGGTAAAGTTGCTGCCATGTGCCGTGGAAACAACATCTTGCAGAAATACAGGGTAAACTTGCGTACAATAAACCTTTGTGCTGCCCTTTTTATATACTGTAGAGGAAACTTGAGGCCAAAGCTAGCCAGATATGTGCAGCGACTTAACTATTACCCATAGATGTATTCTGACTAAGCATAGTAGTAATTGAAGTTAGTATTGATCACATACTGGTCTTGGACTGAGGTTGAGGCTTTCTGTCCGATACATGGTTCAATTATACTTGTAAATACTTTCCCTTTGGTAAATAATATACTTAATTACCAAAAAAAAAAAATACTATTTCCCTATATGTCGTATTTAAGATATTAAGAAGCAAGTTTTGAAAGAAAAAATAATCTAGGTTTATAATTTACCAGGGAGTGTATATTGATTATTCCAAAGGAAATTAAGGTTAGCATGTCGCATGCAACTTCTGGTTAAATCATGAAATGTATATTATATACAATCAACAAACGTCCATCAAATTGAAGAATTTTTGTTCCTCAACAAACGTCCATCAAAATGAAGCCTCCATGCAAGAAGGCATTTTGAACATTCAATTGGCGCAAAGACCAACCACGAGATACTGCCACTGTCAAGATAAGGCGAATGGTAGTGGGTTTCACCACCGGACCAAATGTCTCATGGTAATCTTGCCTTTATACTTGATGAAATCCTTTGGCAACAAGGCGAGATTTATAGCACTCAATAGCTCCAGCAGCATTGCGTTTAATAGGAAAAAACCCATTTACACCCAAGTATATTCATGGAGGATTGGAAAGGAACCAACGACCAAGTTTTGATTTCGAAACAAGGTTGTCATTTCATCAGACATAGCAACACGCCATTCTTTGAATTTTGTTGCTTCAATATAGTTGGAAGGTTTAGTGGTTGGAGAGAAGGAGTTGATTGTGAGCAATGAGATGCAAGATTGGAGGAAGGTGGCATGTGACGCAGCTGCATTGTATGTGTTCGTTGAGGGGTGCTGATTATAATTTTTCTTCGTGAGGATGTTGAGCGTTTGGGTTGAGTGAAGGGTAAAGCTGGGGGCTAGCTAGTAAGGAGATATTTAGAGAAGTCAAGTTCTGGAGGGATAGAGGAAGGGTCAACAAGTCGTGGAGTAGAGGGACTTACAGATTGTTGTTTCAGAGAAGTTAGAGCAGGTGGAGAATTTTGAATAGAGTGATGAGAAGATGTGATTTTGAAGAAGTAGGATTAGTATGAGCCGGGGAATTCACTGGAGACAATTGTTGAGACTGAGAAGGGTGAATGATAGCCGAGTTAGGCAGAATAATAGGAGAGGATGGCCATGGTCGAGAAAACATACTAGTAGACGGAGGTTTCCCAAGAAGCGACACTTTGGTGAATGAAAATTGTATTTCATCGAACCTGACATGCCTAGCAACATAAAGCTTATTAGATTTAATTTCAAGGCATCTATAGCCATGGTGATATGGACTATAGCCCAAAAATACACAAGGTTGATTGCGATAACTCATTTTATGAGGATTATAAGGCCGAAGATATGGATATATAGAACAAGCAGTCAAAGACCTTGAGAAATTGATAATCTGGTGCAACTTTGAACACAACTTCAAAAGGGGATTTGCCATGACTAGCTGGAGTAGGCAGCCGGTTGATTAAGTGCACAACTGTATCAAAGGCGAAATGCCAATATTTTGATGGATTGGAGCTATGTGCCATTAAGCTTAGGCATGTTTCAACAATGTGTCTGTGTTTGTGTTTGTTGGGAATAAACCCCTATAGAAATAATATTCACAGTAATAAAAGCGGAATAATAACGTAGCACTGAGATATGATAATTAGCAAGAATAAAAGAGTGATAACGGCACCAAAAGTTTTACGTGAAAAACCCTTTTGAAAAAGGGAAAAACCACGGCTCCGAGACGAGCAACTGATATCACTATAGCAAGGAATTTTACACTTTGTAGGTCCGAGTAAAATACTCCAAAGACCACTACAACACTCAAAAGAAATAACCCTCTTTTGATATTCCCGTCTCACTACAATATCGCTCACTCTCTATTTTTCTTACAGACTATTTTCTTATACCTTGTCTGTGAAACTTCACTCTTTCTTTCTTTCTTTGTTGGTGTGTCTTCAACTGAACCAGGAGCTATCTATTTATAGACGTGCAATTCTCCTTGCTTGCATCATGGATGACATCATCATAATATAAATGTCAAACTTTCACCTTGTGAAAGCAATGAAAAATCTGCCAACCCAAATCACATTCCTGTAGATTTGGCAGCATGGTACTTTATTTCAAAGGAAGTTTATCTTCCTTTCACATTCATGGGATGGACACCACAATCTCCCCCTCCATTCCCACACACCTGAAGGAGGTATCTCCAGGTTTTCATATAGAATTCATGCCGACACTTTCTTTGCATAGCTCGAACTTATCTCTTGGTACCACCTTAGTCAGCATATCCGAAGGATTCTCGCTTGTATGGATCTTCTTGTCCTGTATAGATCCATCATCTATCCTTTCTCTAATCCAGTGATATCTCACGTCGATATGATTCGTCCTTGCATGATACATGGTATTTTTGCTCAGGTCTATTGCACTTTGATTGTCACAATAGACGACATACTCGTTTTGATGTAGTCCAAGCTCTCGAAGGAACCTTTTCAGCCAAACCATCTCCTTGCTAGCTTCCGTAGTGGCAATATACTCTGCTTCAGTTCTAGAGAGTGCAACACACTTCTGCAACTTCGACTGCCATGATATAGCTCCCCTGAAAATGGGAACAGGTATCCTGTAGTAGATAAAAGATTATCAAGATCACTTGCCATATCAGCATCTGTGTGGCCCTTCAAGATTGGATTAGATCCTCCAAAACACAAGCAATCTCCTACAGTACCTCTTAGGTACCTGAGTATCCACTTGACTCCTTCCCAATGTTCCTTTACAGGATTTTCAAGGAATCTGCTAACAACACCAACTTCATGAGCAATATGAGGTCTGGTGCATACCATTACATACATCAAGCTTCCGACTACGGAAGAATAAGGAACTCTAGCCATGTTCCCTTTCTCTTCCACTGTTGTAGGATACATCTTCTTACTCAACTTTAGATGACTAACAAGAGGTGTGCTGTCTGGCTTAGCATTCTTCATGTTGAAGCGTTCCAGTACACGTTCAATGTACTTCTCCTGAGAGAGCCACAACTTTCTGCTTATTCGCTCTCGAACTATCCTCATACCCAGAATTTGTTATGCTAGGCCCAAGTCCTTCATATCAAATGACTTGGACAAATCTTCCTTCAACTTTGCGATAAACCCCTTGTTTTTTCCTACAATTAACATGTCATCCACATATAACAACAAAATAATAAAGTTGTTGTCAGAAAACCTTTTGAAGTATACACATGGATCAGAATATGTCTTCGTGTAAGTTTGACTTTTCATGAATGAGTCAAACTTCTTGTACCACTGCCTTGGTGCCTGCTTCAACCCGTAAAGACTCTTATTCAGTTTGCACACCATGTGTTTCCTTTCAGCTACTTCAAATCCTTCTGGCTGCTCCATATAGATCTCCTCTTCCAAATCTCCATGAAGAAATGCAATTTTCACGTCCAACTACTCCACTTCAAGATCCAGGCTAGCTGCTAAGCTCAAGATTGTTCGAATAGAAGTCATTTTGACAACAGGTGAGAAAATTTTGTCAAAATCAATACCTTTCTTCTGCTCGAAACCTTTTATCTGACAAGCTTGCCATTTCCATCTTTCTTGAGTTTAAAGACCCATTTTGTATTTGAGTGGTATTTTACCATTTGGAAGTTCAACCAGCTTGTACGTGCAATTTTTCTATAGAGATTCCATCTCTTCTTGCATGGCTTTCATCCACTGGTTCTTTTCTGGATGAGACAACACCTCCTTAAGACTTTCTGGCTCCCCTTCATCAGTGATAAAGACATACTCTGTGGAAGGGTACCTACATGACTCTACCCTTAGCCTCTCTGATTTCCTCAAAGGTTGAGGTTGTTCTTCTTCCTGAGTGGGGTGCTCCACTTGCTCGACACCATCATCAAGTTTCTCCCCCTGCTCAATAACCTCACCAGGTTGCTCCCCCAGCTCGGCAACCTCGCCAGTCCTACTTTCTGCACTTGTTGGATTGTTAGAAGTAGAAGGAATAGTAACAAGGTTAGGAATTATACCATTCTTGGCCTTCTCTGGCATATCATCAACAGTTCCAACTTCACTTTCTCGAAAGACTACATCTCTGCTTTTGATGACCTTCTTCATTACAGGATCCCACAATTTGTATCCGAACCCTTCATCTCCATATCCGATGAATATACAAGGAACAAATTTATCATCCAGCTTTGTTCTCTACTTCTTTGGTACATGTGTAAAAGCTCTGCAACTGAACACCTTCATATGTGAGTAGGACACCTCCTTGCTAGTCCAAACTCTCTCTGAGATATCAAACGCCAACGGAACTGATGGACTTCTATTGATCAGGTAATAGGCTGTCTGAACTGCTTCACCCCAGAATGACTTAGGCAGTTTAGCCATTCTGAGCATGCTTCTCACCTTCTCCACAATGGTGTGGTTCATCGTTTCGGCTACGCCATTGTGTTGTGGGGTTCTAGGAACTGTATTTTCATGTATGATCCCATGGCTCGAACAGTACTCATCAAATTCCCTTGAAGTGTACTCACCTTCATTGTCACTTCGAAGACGCTTTAGCTTTTGGCCTGTCTCTCTTTCCACCCTAGTATGAAACTTCTGAAAAACTTGAAACACCTAATTTTTGGTTATCAAAATATAAACCCATAATATTCGTGAAGCATCATTAATAAAAGTAACAAAATATTTGTTACCGCTCATCGATTCAATTTTCATTGGACCACAAACATCAGAATATACCAAATCAAGTATATCCAATTTTCTTTCAGACGATGTCTGAAATGAGACTCTATGTTGCTTACCAAATAAACAGTAGTCGCAAGGTTTTATCGTTGTACCTTTGGCATAAGAAATGAGTGATTTCTTGGCAAGAATTTGCAATCCCTTCTCACTCATATGACATATTCTTTTGTGCTACAAATCTGCAGAAATCTCATCTTGTGTTGCGTTCAATTCACCTTGGCATATTTCTGCATTTGTCTTGTACAATGTGCCATGAGCAACTCCCTTTGCAATCACCAATGATCCCTTGGTGAGTCTCCACTTTTGATTTGCAAAATAGTTCTCGTATCCATCTCGGTCTAAAGCAATTCCCGATAACAAGTTCATTCGCAAATCAGGTACATGTCTCACATCCTTCAGAACCAATGTGCATCCGACATTTGTCTTGATACAAATGTAACCAATCCCCACAATCTTTGAGTAACTTGTGTTACCCATTCTCACAAGGCCGAAATCACCTGCTACATATCTGCAAAAAAGATCCCTTACCGGTGTGGCATGGTAAGACGCTGATGTATCAACCACCCATTCCGACTCTGGACCTAATAAGTGCATGCATTCCTCTTCCTCGTTTATAAAGAGGACAACATTATCATTGTTTTGCACCATGGCGACTGTGTTGTCGTTATTCTTCTGGCCACTAGTTTCACCTTTGCCCTTCCTTGGATTTGGGAAATCTCTTTTGAAGTGACCTGGTTGATCACAATTGTAGCAATTTCTAGCTCTTGATTTGGATCGTTTTTTAGACTTCCCACGAGCTCCGGATCTACCATAGTTGCTCGAACTCCTTTGATAACTCCTGCCTCTACCTTCTGTGATGAGAGCATGTCCTTGATTTTCAGACGTCTTTCTCATCTTCTCATTGAGTAGAAGAGCCGAAGTGACATCTTTCAACTCAATGTTAGTCTTACCGTGTAGGATGGTTGTTGCCAAATTATCATACGAAGATGGCCACGAGTTCAACAACAAGATGGCTTTATCTTCTTCCTTGATTTTCACTCCGAGATTGGCGAGTTGTGTGATTAGTCCATTAAACACATTTAAATATGACAAATATTCGTACCTTCACCCATGTGTAGGGCGTATAGCTGCTTCTTCAAGTATAATTTATTTGTTAGCATTTTGAACATGTATAGGCTTTTCAACCTTGTCCAAATGCCACGTGCGGTGTCTTCATCAATGATGTTATTTACCACATCATCTGATAGTGCAACCTGATTGTACTAGCAGCCCTTTTATCCAAGTCAGCCCAATCCTTAGCTTTCATGGTATCAGGCATTTTGGCATCATCATCTAGTACCATGTGTAATCCTTGTTGGATGAGAAGATCTCTTATCCTTCTTTGCCATGTTGAGAAACCGCTATCTTCGTTAAATTTTGCTACCTCGTACTTTACTTCGGACATTTTTATTTTTCACCGAGTATAGTACTGCCGATAGTGAATAGTATTTTTGTGAACGAGAAGAACCTGTGCTCTGATACCAGTTGTTGGGAATACATGCCTTACAGAAATGATATTTACAGTAATAAAAGAGGAATAATAACGTAGCACCGAGATACGGTAATTAGCAAGAATAAAAGAGTGACAACGATACCAAGAGTTTTACGTGGAAAACCATTGTTAAAAAGGGAAAAACCACGGCCGCGAGACGAGCAACTGATATCACTATAGCAAGGAATTTTACACTTCGTAGGTCTGAGTAAAATACTTCAAAGATCACTACAACACTCAAAAGAAATATCCCTCTTTTGATATTTCTGCCTCACTACAATATCGCTCACTCTCTATTTTTCTCACAGATTCTTTTCTTATACCTTGTCTGTGAAACCTCACTCTTTCTTTCTCTCTTTGTTGGTGTGTCTTCAACTGAATCAGGAGCTATCTATTTATAGACGTCCAATTCTCCTTGCTTGCATCATGGATGACATCATCATAATATAAATGTCAAACTTTCACCTTGTGAAAGCAATGAAAAATCTGCCAAACCAAATCACATTTCCTGTAGATTTGGCAGCATGGTACTTTATGTCAAAGGAAGTTTGTCTTCCTTTCACATTCATGGGATGGACCCCACAAAGTTCAACTTTTTCTTGTTGTTCGTGAGTTTGTGGGCATGAAATAGGATGTATAATGCAAAATTTATGACAAAGAGATGAAAGTGGGAGAATCCTCC
>AWOL01S0046041.1:76301-168578 GCA_000715115.1 Nicotiana otophora
CCAGTCTGTTTGGATAAATTTAATTTTTGTGTTTAATTGGCGTTAAACTAAAACTTGAAATTGAGTAAAAATACTAAGGACATCTGATTTTTGAAAAGGGGGATAACACCATGTATAGCCAGAGAAATCATCAACAAAAACTAAAAGGTAACGATGCCCTTGAGATGATAAAAATGGAGAAGGACCCCAAACATCGGCAAAAATAATTTGAAGAAGAGAAGTACTTTTATTAATATGAAGAGGAAGCGATAACTTGTGTGACTTGCCGAGCTGACAAGCACTACATAAATTATTTAACCTAAGACTAGAACTATCTAGATGATGAGCAAATAACACTTGACTTAAAACTCGCTGATGCGGGTGGCCTAGCCGGAGATGCCAAATAAAGAAAGATGCTTTTGTGACTGAAAGAGCTGAAGGCGAAGTTGAGGATGACGACTTGATATTCATAATGTAGAGTACATTTCTACTCCTGCCTGAAAAAAGTGGAGTCTTGGTATCCCGATCCTTGACAAGAAAATGGTAAGGGTGAAATTCAAAGAAGGCATTATTATCATAAGCACAACTTTTGAATAGAGAGTAAGGGATTACTTATAGATGGAATATGAAGAATATTGTTTAAAGAAAAGTTTTGATTAGAAGAGGTTGAGAAAGAGGCATCATCAGTGTGATGAATTGGTAAACCTTGTCCATTACCGATATATAGTTGATCTGGTCCTTTATATTTCTCAACATGATGAAAGCTCGAAAAGTCAGGTGCTATATGATGAATTGCGCCTGTGTCAGGAAACCAATTTTGAGTCAAGGGAATTGGTGCTTGATGTGTGAGATGCGCAGATGAATTGATGCTATGATTATAATGCTGGAAGCACGTAAGAGCAAAATGATTAGTTCCATTGTAAATTTGACATCTCGTACGTCCATCGTTGTAAGAGTTCCAAGGCTGACTGCTACCAAAATTAGCTCTGGTAAATTGATTTCCACGACCTCTGTCTCGATAAGACCTGCCGCGACCCCTTTGATTGTTGGAGGAAAACTGCTTATCCACCTGATAGGAATGTTGGCTGAAATTTACAACTAGAGAGATATTAGAGTCACTTGCTGGAGCAATGAAAAGTGAGGAGAGGATTAGACCATGAATAAATTCATGGTTCAGTAGCAAGCTATGAAGTTCTGAATATGAGACAGGTTCGGGACGAGCCGACAAGGTAGTAATGATGTCCTTGAAATCAGACCTTAACCCTGTGAAAATATATATATTAAAATCAGAGATATTCAAGGGTCTTCCAGCGGCGGCAAGTTCATTAGAAAGTAGTTTCGCTTTTTGAAGAAATTAGGTTACGGTAAGGTCATCCTGTTTGAGATTCTGGAGTTGCATATGAATATTAAGAATTCTAGTGTTTGAAGGAGATGACAGGGCAGTGTCCAAAATATCTTTAGAGGTGTTCAAGCCAACTACAAGGGGTAGCGTTTCTTCGAAGAGGGAGGAAATTAAAAGACTCATAATCAGTTGGTCTTGTTGAAGTAAAGACTGGATTTAGTTGTTGTAAATATTTTCCCTCTACAATTATGGGCACAAATTTGATTCATCAATAAAGCCTTGAATATTTTGCCCACGAAGAAACGACAACAATTGTATCTTCAAAAAAATATAATTGGTGGAAGAGAGCTTGATGGATATGAAGTGATGAGTATGACTAAGAGAGCTTGAGAAGGAAAAAGGTAGTAGAGGCATGGCTGGGGATTGAGAGGTGGGAAGGGATGCAACAGAAGAGGAAGAAGAAGTTGACATATTCTCTGATACCATATTAAGTAAGACACACAACTGGAAAAACATTTCCTCACTTTGCATTCAATCGTTACACAATATTTATAATATAATGGTATATCTATACAAGGACTCTAAGGGATAGATATAAGAAGAGATTCTGAAAGAATTCTAGTTGCACACGACTTCCGTAGGACTCCTACAGATTGTAGGTTGTCTAATAAAAGTAGACCAACAAAAATGACTGCATTAGCTGTGGAAATTTCCTTTAAATAATTTAATTTACGCACATCATCACTCCCGCCTATTGAGTATATTAGAGGTAATGAGTACCATGTATGATGGTATGCAAGCACCTAGACACAAATGCCAGATGGCTTTCGCTAGACTGTTGCACTTCGCCAACATATTAACTAATACCCTGTTGGTCATGCTTAGCGGTCCAAATTTATGTTGGAATAGATTGGGTACGTTTTAAGGAGTTTGAATTTTAATTTTGGGACGATTTCGTGGAGATTTGAGGTAGTGTAAGGTGAATTTGAGCTATGGTTCGAAGGAAGAAGATGAAGTTTCTGGCATATAATTGTGTATATCTTCTATGTATATATGTACATCATTTTGTATCTCATGTGTATTCTTATGTATCCCATGTATATCAGTGTATATTTGTATGTGAACATATCGATATACAGTTAGTTATATGTGATATACATGTTTGCAAATATATTTTCCAACTCGATTTCAACAATAAATTTTGACTCCAAACTAGTCCTAATCACCTCCATTCTTCTTAAACTTTTGTATATTGTCGTCTATATGTTTTTGACGAACTCCAACCACCCTTGAAAAAATTCTTTTTTTGTTCTCTAGGTATGTATGTTGTATACCATTAGTAATTTCTTTTAGACCAAAAATGGTAAATTATCTATGGCCAAGTCTTTTGGAATTTTTTTTTTAAAAATCCTGTAAATACCTCATTCAATTTTCGCAAAAGGCTTACTTTAATTTCTTATATTTGAACAAATGTCAATATTATAGGGAAAGGAGAGTGATTGATCGACAGTTAATAGCTCTACACTCCATTTACACCCTCTACCTTTGCAAATTATACCCCTGTATGTTTGAAGTTGCAAATACGATTTCAAAAGTTTTTCTATCTAACAAAATGCAACCATATTAAAATAGAAGTACACAACAGTCAGTTCTAGTGCATTTTTTTAGAAAAGTTTCAAGTAGCGATGGATTTCCTTCATGCTTATTTCTCCTACCATTTTCTCATATTCCATACATTTGTTTTTTTTTTTTTTTTTTGGGGTGGGGTGGGGTGTCCTATACATATGTAAGTGGGGATGATATTGCAGAAATATCATGCCCCAATTAAAGTAATATTTTGCCCTTTCAATGAACTTAGCACGAAACCAAACTACATAATGGAAATCTTAAACATTGCTTTCGACACAAGCTTGTGTCTAAAATTTCTTTGAAAATTCTAAGGTATTTCCAACAGTTATTACAACCATGTTGATAAATAGCATGTAGCCATTTTCTTATTTTGCAAAACTAAGACATACGACTTCAACCATAAACCTTGAGGTCCAGATTTCAAATTCCGTGGCCTTCACCCTTAAGGGCTAAACTTGCTTAATGATATTCAAACAAACAGAAAAGAGCTCAACAATTACAAACAGAAATCTTGTGACTTCTTCTATGCTGCAGGTTTCTGAATGAGAAAGGCCATGCACTGAACCTGTTTAACATTGTCAAATGCCAAACAACGAATGAAAGCATTTGGGTAGGCTTTCTTGCATTCTTGGATTTCATTCAGAACTTGGGATGAGTCATTGCAGCCAAACATGGGAAGCTTCCACAGTGTCCAATACCTTCCATCATAGTAGCCTGGCATGCTGCTATTTTCCCTGCGTACATATCCCACCTGCCGCATATATATCACAAACCAAACATTAGTGAGTCCTTCGATAAAGTATGAGTTTCACTAATTTATGCTAACAATGTAAAAGGTCACCTAAAAGGTAAACTATATATATAACAATTCATAATAAGTAGAATTAGCAACATAAAAATTAAAACAAGCGTAGTTAGGAGAGAATAACCAATTGGAACCTATCTTGTCTTTTGTTTTCGCTTTTATTCTCTTTAGTATTTTTATTTATTTGTTTATCTTTGGTAGAATAGCCTAATAGAGACTCGTGCTTGCATCGTTCTGATATCTCGGCCCTCTTACTTCACGAGATTTTATCTATATACACATATAGTTGTATACAATGTTGATATCCTAGCTTGGTGAAAGATCCATCTTGCTTTCCATGTTAGTTTGATGAAACCTTTTCAGGAAGACAAGGATGATCCCTCAAGGAGCCAGCTCACCATATCCGGTATTCGACAAACAAATCAGTCGGGAAGAGAGTTGCCAAAGCTATACTTGATGACATGATAATTCTTGGCTCACGGAAAGATCATCAGGAGTTCCTGGTGAAATAGAGAGGTTGTGATGCCGAGGAGAACACATGGGAGAGAGTGAAAGTCCTAAAAGCATTCAAGGACCTGATCAAAGATTATCTTGCAAGGAAGGCGCAGAGGACGTTGCCAAATCAGGTAGGGAAAAACGTTATGGGCTGCTTTCTAGCCTCGCCCTATGACCCCTTGGCCGCGCCCCATGGAGCCCTGGCAAGCCTCCCAGTGCTGAGTGTCATGGACAATCACATGGTCTTGGTTGCCAAGTAAGAAGTGTGCCTGTCCTAATGTTTCCCTACGAGTAGCCCGCACCCGGCAGGCAATGCCCACAAGCGCCCATCAGCAGGCAGCGTCTGCCCGCAGCCAGTTAAGGTTCAATATAAATCTGTAGAGTAAACCAGAAATAGACTTTTCACAAAATTATCTACAAATTTTATTTACAAAAAAAAAAACTACAAACCTAATACTTTAGAAACAACACAACATATTTATTCGACAAGTTGCAACTTCTTACACAATTTGAGAATAAAAAAAGAATGAATTAGGCACACAGTTATACAATAACTTGGAACGATATATGCATATTTCACTATTTTAGGACTAAGTATATATTGCCAAGCTATGTAATTACTTGTGCTAACTAATATAAAAATATTACAAGTATTGACTTTCTCATAAAGATAAGTGTATACAGGTAAAACCGGGGCTAATGAGCACCCCGATATCCCGATGGGTCAAATGAACCAAGGACATGACTACATGGGATCGGAATCAAAGATGGAAACTTCTCGTACTAAGGCCCGAACGGAGTGCTCGCCACCGGGCCCGGCAAGACAACACTCCCCGAACCCGGTATGAGCTCCAAGACCTCGGAAAGCACTGCAAACGGTTGCACACGACTAACAGAGGGCCGTGATATCCGCACCCAACCGGATATCATGATACGGATCTTGCCCGATGTCGGTAGTGCATTAGTAATTGATGTACAAGGAGGATTTTTACCTTTTTTAGAATTGTACTAGGGGTAAAACTCCCCTACTATATAAAGGGGAAGTTTCTTATTCAATAGACGTATTGTAACACGCATATTAAGGCAATATAAAATTATTTCTCTGCTCTCCAGCTATTGAAAAGTCTCTGCTTTATTTTTGTTCTTTATTCTTGATTGACCTCGAATCCAAGACTCAACCGAGGGCAGAAACTATAGCCCGATCCAGGTTCAAGCTAGGCCATAACGTTACGACTGGTTTGATTGTTCATAGTACCTTTAACTCATTTATTTAATGTTCTTAATTATTTGTGCTGAATCAATCCACGTATCCTTATTGTTATCTATTTTAAGGGTAAACAATTTGGCGTCCACTGTGGGGCTAAGTATAATAGTGGTGATTTGATATTAGTCTCCATAACGCACTATTTTACGCCTGCTCTTTAAGTTTTCAATTTCAGGTCAGCTTAAAGATGTCAAATTCTCAGTCTACTCATTTGAACGTTGAGGCTGAATCTGGCCATCATGGCGAAAACAACAACCTGGTGCCTAGCAATGAGGTGCCCCCTGCCAATCCCAACAAAGTCCCGGTTGACGATCCAATCAATGCCAATTCACAGGTCACTATCGATGCACATTTTCCAACTAACCCCGAAAATAGCGTCTGTGGGGGCCCTCGACCAACAATCCGAGAAACGCCTGAAGGCGAAGGCGATGGGGTAAGCCTGCGAATAATCTTCGAAAATGCAGGCTCAAAATGTGGAAATAGCACAACTGCAGAATCAAGGTCACCCCCCTGGCGGGGTTGATCCCGAAAGATCCCGGGAGAGCACCCAAAGAAATGAGAAAACCACCGAGAAGTCGGGTGAGGCTGAGCCTGGGGTCAACCCCGAGATAATGAAAATGCTTAAAGCACTGACGAAGCGGGTGGAATCTGGTAAAAAGAAAATTGAGGCCAACGATAAAAAGATGGAAACATATAACTCCAGGGTCGATCAAATCTCGAGAGGACCCCCGATAGTAAAGGGACCAGATTCCAAGAAGTTTATCCAAAAGCCCTTTCCTTTGAGCGCTGCACCAAAACCGATTCCGAAGAGGTTTCGTATGCCTGATATTTCAAAGTACAACAGAACCACGGATCCAAACGAGTATGTGACCTCATATACCTTTATCATCAAGGGGAACGACTTAGAAGATGATGAAATCGAGTCAGGGCTGTTGAAGAAGTTCGGGGAAACTCTATCAAAAGGAGAAATGATATGGTATCACAACTTATCCCCAAATTCTATTGATTCATTTGCTATACTTGCAGATGCCTTTGTGAAGGCTCATGCCGGGGCCATCAAGGTCGAGACCAGGAAATCCAACCTTTTCAAAGTTAAACAAAGAGATAACGAGATGCTCAAGGAATTCGTGTCGAGGTTTCAGATGGAACGAATGGATCTACCATAGGTTGCCGATTATTGGGTCGTTCAGGTATTCACTCAAAGACTTAACCCTCGAAGCTACTTGGTTTCGCAGTAGCTAAAACAAAATTTGGTGAAGTATCTGACGAGAACTTGGGTCGACGTCCATAATAGATATCAGTCGAAAATCATAGTCGAGGACGACCAACTCGGAGCCCCTTCTGGGTCCAATTATCCCGTCAGAACTGACGACAAGTCTAAGAGAGTCGTCGATCATGAATCAAGATTGTTATGAGAACGGTATCAACCATACGGAGGAGATCGAAGGGGGAATGGGTCCGGGAGCAACTCTACTAGGAACGAAAAGAGAAGCGATCGAGGGCTCAATAACCGAGGGCTGATGAGCAAAAATAGTTTCGACAGGCCGCTCGGGGACAGGGAAGCACCAAGATTATTGTAGTATAACTTAAACGTTGATGTTGCCAGCATCGTGTCGGCCATCGGGCGCATCAAGAAAACCAAGTGGCCTCGACCATTGCAGTCGACCCTATTCAAGGAGACCCTAACTTGATGTATAAGTATCATGGCATTCATGGCCACAGGACCGAAGATTGCCGGCAATTGAGAGAAGAAGTTGCCCGGTTGTTTAAAAACGGGCACTTATGAGAATTTCTGAGTGATCGGGCCAAAACCCACTTCAGAAATAGGGATGCTGAAAAACAGAGTGAGCAGGAGGAACCTCAACACATCATCAGGATGATCATCGGAGGGGTCGATGACCCTCAAGGGCTAATGATAAAACGCACTAAAGTATCTATCACGAGGGAAAAACGAACCCGAGATTATATCCCGGAGGGAACCAGTTCATTCAACGACGAGGATGCCGAGGGCATCGTGCAACCTCATAATGATTCATTGGTAATATCTGTACTTATCAATAAATCTCGAGTTAAACGTGTCTTGATTGATCCAGGTAGCTCGGCCAACATTATCAAATCAAGGGTGGTGGAGAAGTTAGGGTTACAAGACCAAATAGTGACTGCAATCCGGGTGCTGAATGGATTTAACATGGCATGAAAAATCACTAAAAGAGAGATAACCCTATAAGTTTACATCGCCGGGACCATCCAGGATACAAAGTTCTATGTGATTGAAGGGGATATGAGATATAACGCTCTATTCGGAAGACCATGGGTTCACAACATAAGAGCGGTGCCTTCGACCTTGCACCAGGCATTGAAGTTCCCTACACCAGGATGAATCAAGACAGTATACAGAGAACAACCGACTGCAAAGGAGATGTTCGCAGTCGATGAAGTACTCCTGGTACCCGCTGTTTCAACATCAAAGAGAACAAAACTAACTAGAAAGGTCGAGGTCAAATAACAACCATCGACCCCGGTCCCAGACGGATCGAAGGAACGAGGAGGACGATTACAGAGTTCTAAGATAATTCATAGCTCCTGATGATACCAACGCTACTAAATCGACGGTCGAAGAGTTGGAACAAGTCACATTGATCGAGCACCCATAGGATCAAAAGGTATACCTAGGCACGGGGTTAGCCCCCGAGCTCAGGAAAAAACTCAATAATTTTCTTAAAGCTAACGTAGCTTGTTTCTCTAGGTCCTATCTTGACATGACAGGGATCCTATCGGAGGTAACCACTCATAAACTGAGTTTGGACCCGAAGTACCACCTGGTTAAACAGAAGAGGAGACCTCAGCCCGAGATCAAGCATGCGTTCATCAAGGATGAGGTATCTAAACTCCTTAAAATAGGGTCCATTCGGGAAGTTAAATACCCGGACTGGTTAGCTAACGTAGTGATAGTGCTTATAAATGGAAATAAGCTAAGAATGTGTGTAGATTAAAAAGACTTGAACAAGGTGTGCCCTAAGGACTCTTTTCCTTTTCCTAACATCGATCACATGATTGACGCGACGGTCGGGCACGAGATACTCAGTTTTCTCGATACCTATTCCTGGCACAACCAGATTCGGATAGACCCGGGCAATCAGGAAAAAATTGCTTTTATCACTAAATTCGGCACCTATTATTATAATGTAATGCCATTCAGGTTAAAACATGGCGGTGCCACCTATCAGCGCCTAGTTTACCGGATGTTCGAAGAACAGATAGGAAAATCAATGGAGGTTTATATTGATGATATGTTAGTCAAGTCCCTGCGAGCAGAGGACCATTTGAAACATTTATAGGAAACCTTCGGCATATTAAGAAAAATACAATATGAAGCTGAAGCCGGAGAAGTGCGCATTCAGGGTCGGATCGAGAAAATTCCTCAGGTTCATGGAATCTAATCGAGGGATCGAGATCAATCCCAACAAAATCAAAGCCATAAAAGACATCACCGTGGTGGAAAATGTCAAGGCCGTTCAGAGGCTAACCGGGCGTATAGCCGCCCTGGGCCGGTTCATATCGAGATCCTCAGACAAAATCCATCGGTTCTTCTCACTGTTGAAGAAGAAGAATAGTTTTTCCTGGACCCCGGAATGCCAACAAGCTTTAGAAGAACTCAAATGGTACATATCAACTCCGCCCATGCTCCATACTCTGAAGGCGGATGAGCAGATGTACCTTTATCTGGTGGTATCCGAGGTGGTGGTAAGTGGAGTCTTAGTCCGAGAAGAGGAAGGTACACAATTTCCTATTTACTATGTCAGTAGAACTCTAGGAGAGGTCAAAAAACGGTACCCTCACCTAGAAAAATTGGCGCTCTCTTTGCTAAACACCTCCCGAAAATTAAAATCATACTTCCAATGTCACCCTATATGTGTCATAACATCTTACCCATTGAGGAACAACATGCACAAACTCGAGCTCTTGGGCTGGTTGGCCAAATGGGCCGTCGAAATCAGTGGGTACGATATCGAGTATCGACCCCGAACCATCATCAAATCACAAATTTTGGCAGACTTCGTGGCCGACTTTATGCCAACCTTAATACCTGAAGTCTAAAGGGAATTATTGTTAACCTCGGGGACTGCCTCGGGAATCTGGACCCTTTTTACAGACGGTGCCTCGAACGCAAAGGGGTCCAGACTCGGCATCGTGTTGAAACTTCCTACGAGGAGTGTAATCAGGCAATTTATTAGAACTGTGAAATTGACTAACAATGACGACATGATTGCAGGTCTCGAATTAGTTAAAAGCCTTGGGGCCGTGGTGATCAAAGCCAAGTGTAACTCCCTCCTCATAGTAAATCAAGTCAATGGAATGTTCGAAGTGAAAGAAGAACGAATGCGGAGGTACTTGGACAAGTTACAGATAATGTTGCATCAATTCAGGAAATGGACCCTGCAATATGTGCCCCGAGAACAGAACAGTGAGGTTGATGCTCTGAATAATTTAGGGTCGTCAATTGATGCCGATGAGTTCAGCTCGGGAACAACAGTACAACTTACGAAATCGGTGATAAAAGAAGGCCATGCCGAAGTAAACTCAACAAATTTAACATGGGATTGGAGGAACAAGTACATAGATTACTTGAATACTGGAAAATTGCCCTCACACACCAAAGAATCGAGAGCTCTGCGTAGAAGGCTGCCAAATTTAGCTTGGCCGAAGGGACTTTATTCAGAAGAACGTTCGATGGCCCACTAGCCATATGCTTGGGGCCAAGAGATACCAAATATGACTTGAGAGAAGTTCACGAAGGCACTTGCGGGAATCATTCGGGGGCGAAATCTTTGGTTCGAAAATTAATCAAGGCCGACTATTACTGGACCGACATGGAGAAGGATGCGAAGGACTTTATTCAAAATTATGACGGCTACCAGAGACACGCACCGATGATCCATCAACCGGGAGAGCTACTCCATTAGGTCTCATCCCCGTGGCCATTTATGAAATGGGGAATGGACATCGTCGGTCCCCTGCCGTGGGCACCCGGTAAGGCTCAATTCATACTATTCATGATCGATTATTTTTTCAAATGGCTCGAAGCTCAAGCGTTCGAGAAAGTTTGAGAAATAAAGTCATTGACTTCATCTGGGACCATATAATATGCCGATTCGGCATACCATCCGAAATCATTTGCGACAATGGGAAATAATTCATCGGCTGTAAGGTATATAAGTTCTTCGAAGAACACAAGATTAAGAAGATACTATCAACACCTTACCACCTGAGTGAAAATGGATAGGAAGAATCCACGAACAAGATCATACTCCAAAACCTGAAAAAGAGGTTGACCGACACCAAAGGGAAATGGAAGAAAATCTTGCCCGAAGTCCTGTGGGCATACCGTATGACCTCAAAGTCTAGTACCGAGGCCATCCCATTTTTATTGGTATACAGTGACGAAGCCCTAATACCATTCGAAGTGGTAAAATCGATCCCCCGGTTCCAATATGCGACCGAAGAGTCCGATTGGCCGCCCAGAAATAGCGTATAGAAAGATACTACAACCGAAGAGCCAACCTCCGACACTTCAAGATCGGGGATTTGGTGTTGAGGAAAGTAACATTACACACCCGGAACCCGAAAAAGGGGAAGCTGGGACGGAACTGGGAAGGATCATATCAAGTCATCAAAATTACGGACAAAGGATCATACAAACTCAAAGAAGGAAACAGTGTGCAACTACCGAACAACTAGAAAGTGACACACTTAAAGCGATACTACTGCTAAGGTACAATTTCAATTACTCTTTAAAAATATCATGAATCGAACTAATACTTACAGGCAACGGACAATGATGAATGTGGTTGTTAGGACTGAAAGCACGCGTTGCACTCCTTTTCTCTTGAACGGGTTTTATCCCAAAAAGGGTTTTTCGGCAAGATTTTTAATGAGTCAACAGTAAATCTTGTTAACTTTAGATTCGAAGGTCGGTCTCAAATCGGAGTCAATGGACAAATCAACAGTATCCGAGCCCTCTCAAGCTCAACCTCGAATACTGGGGGCCATTACCCTCTGGTTAAGGTTCTTAGCAAGTGAAGAAGGAAACTATGTACGTGAGTAGATAACTCTCGGTGGTTAGGATTCATTGTAAGGGCCAAATGGTCGTGAGAACCGTGCCCACATAGTCCACTGTAGCCATGATACAAACTTTTATCATGTACTTTACACATTGAAATGAAAGAAAGTTCTGCCTTGGTATTACACATTTTCTTGCCTCTTAAAACCCGGATCCTAAGAGCCCACGGGCTACCCTTATTCGAGGACTATCGATCCCAAGGGCTACCCCTACTCGGGGACTATCGTCCGAAAAACGTTTGGGTAAATCGGGCTACCAAATCTTGGAAGCACCAAACCTATTAAGCGGTGCCCAAAAACAAAATGCTACGACCACCCAAAAAATGGCTCGGAGATATCCGAAACTCGTAATCAAAAGTAAGGCCTTTATAAAAAATTGAAACTTACTAAAAGGTTACCCTCGGCAAAAACATCATCTAAAATCACTTAAGCATCTTGAAAAAACTTTCGTTCATACCGAGTTTTCAAAGCCTCGAGCAAACAAAGTTATATCGAAGTCAGGCTCCGTTCGGACCTCTGAAAAACGAACACCCTATAACTATATTTGATTCCATGCTAAGGCATTAGAAACATTACAAGAACAGAAATCCTGAAAAGATGCTGAAAAAGTAAAGACTCCAAATTTCCAAAAAAGGAAAATTTTATATTCCTAAATATACTTACAAAGTCCCAATAAAATTGGCCTCAAAATACACAAAAGTTGTACATAAGACAAAAACTAAAACAATTACTAAGGCATCTACGCCTAGTCTTCACTAGGGCCCGACTCGTCGTCGGTGTCGTCGGAGCCTTCGGATCCCTCTAAGCCCTCGGAAACCTCAGAGCCTTCGTCACCTTCAGGCTCGTAAAGCTTCTTCACCTCGGCCTCGAATTTCTTGGCTTCCTCGATCTCAGCCGACAGGTCAAAACCTCGGGCGTGGATCTCCTCGAGGGTCTCTGTTCGGGATAGCCGCTTCATATATTCGGCCTTTGCCTTCAGGTGGAACTCGCCTACCTCCATATAGGCCTTGTATTGGGCCACCATTGCTTCGGTCTAGGCGGAGGTTGTGTCCAAATTGGACATCACTGCCTCGTATTCTCTATCGAGGGCGTCCTGCTCTGTGACAACCGAGCTCAACTATGCTCGGAGATCGTCATTCAGCTGAGACAACTTGTCAGCTTTCTCTTTTGCCACCCGGAGTTGGACCTCTACTGACGCCATCTTTGCCTTGGCGGTTTCCTTCTCCGAAGCCAGCAAGTCCATTTTGTTTTTCCACCCATCGGCCATGGCTTGGACCTAGTTTATCTCGGCTTGGAGTTCGTCGATCAGGTCAATCTTCTGTTGGACCTGCGAGGTTGTGTTGTTAGTCACCACGACTAACTCCTCATTCTTAGCTTCAAAGACATTTACCCTTTCAACTAGGTCGACATGCTCCCGCCTCAGGGCCGAAGCTTCCTTCTGAGCCCTGTTCAGCTCGGCCTGAAGGTCCTTGATGGCCTTGTCCTATTGCTAACTGAGGAGCTTCAACATGACCTTTCTTCGGGACTGCTCCTTAAGCTCGAACTCGAGCTGGCTGATTTCCAAGCGGTATCGGAGGAAGCTCTCGTGGTGAATCATTGAAGCCTGTAAAGAAAGGGAACTAAGTAAGAAACATCAAAGGAATACTTTAAGTGATTCATAAGGGGATTTTAAAGGTGTTAGAACCTTACCCGGTTCAATGCCTGATGTGCCTCATTGAGGAAACTCAACGTGCCCACCTCATTCATCTTTTTCTGGTCCTCCTAGGTTACCAGGCATCGGAGGTAACTGGCTACGCCTACCGGAGTAGATAGGACCCGGGCATCCTCCGAGACTGTGAGAAAAACCATCCTCTTGCGTTCGGGGTCTACGCTCAGCGCAAGGAACTACTTCACCAATCTTTGGCTCGTGCTCTGCCCATTAGCTCCCGAAGGCACGTCCTTCTTAGGTATCTCCAGGTGGCCCAGCCCGGAGAAATCTTCCAATGTAGAGATATCCATGTCATCGAAGAAGGAATGGAGAGGGTCTTCTGCACCTTGTGCTCCTTCACTTGTTTTTTCTTTGCCCGCTTGGGCCTCTTCTAGCATAGGCTCGGTATAGGAGGGAGTCTCAATGAGATCGATCACACTGGTCGCCTCCTTCAGGACAAGAACAGTTTCTTGAGAGGTCGCAGCCTTCATCTCCACTTCGGCCTATCGAATCAGAAGGGGATTGACCTCATGGCCTTTCTCCCCGGTCGTTGCCTGTTCCACGGTGGGGGTCGATCCGTGAGCGAAACAAATATCATCTTATTCCAACTCATCCCTGAGCCAACAAAGTGAGTCAGAATCTGACACCCGGGAGTTGGTGCTCTTCTTAGGGTTACGAGCCCGGGAAGCCGCCCTCTTTTTGTGGCTTCACCCGGGGACTTGGGGAGCCGAAGACTTTCTTTTCCTCTTCTTTTTCTCCCCCGTAGCACCCCGGGTTGTCTCGAATCTGAGGGATCAATGGATAGGGACACATTCTCGTCCCCTTCTAGCGGCCTAAGTTTGGTGGTGTTACGCAAACCTGTGAAAGAAAGAGAAAAGGTCAGCGTTATGTAAGTTTGGGGCATAATAGTAACTATTCTGAAAAGAGCCTTACCATGAGAATGGCCCTCCCATCGGCCCTTCGAAAGCTTGCGCCACGAGCGCTAAAAGTACGACATCTGCTTGCATATGCCTTGAGCCGGGGGAACGCATTGGGAACCTGAGCAACCGCTACACGATCACAAATTGATGGTGAGAAAGGGACAAACGAGACTCGATACGTAAATGATAGACTACATATACTAGATGCATTTCACTTCTCGAGAAATAGCAGGAACTCGGGAGGGATCAAATCTTCAGTCTTCACCCAAACGAAGCGCCTTTGCCAGCCTTGGTCTCAATCCTCGTTGATGCTCGAAAAGGGGCCTTTATGGGCCGACGAGTGAGATTGATTAGTCCCCCTCAAACAATACGGGGACTGTATAGACGGAGTAGGTGGTCGAGGGTGAACCGAGAAGACTCGATGTTGTTCACAAAATAACGTAGAAGTATCACGATCATCCAAAAAGATGGGTCGATTTGCCTGAGACACACCTCGTACCTCATGCAAAAGACCAGAATCATGGGGTCTACCGGGCCCAGCGTGAAGGGGTAAGTGTAAACATTTGAACACCCCTCAACATGGGTAGTAATATCTTCCTTGGGCCTGGGGACTACCACGCCCTTGCCTTCCCATTTATAATCCTCTCGGACTTTGGGAAGAACATCTTCAGTAATGGAGCATATGTATCTCCATGCTCCTTCACCCTAGTCATGTTTAGAAGAGGCCTTCTCGACTTTGAAGTCGTCTACGATTGAGCAGCCCCCGGAAATAAAGCTTTTCATGAGGGGGTTCTGGGGCCACTTCAGTAGCGGCCGCGTTGGGAGCAACCACCTCAGGAGCAACCATCTCGAGAGCAACCACCTCGGGAACGGCAACCTCGGTATCTGTGGCAGAGAGGGAAGATGAAGAGGCAGACTGCTGAGGAACTAATTTAGAAGTCTTGGCCATCGTAAATCTGGAAACTATATGAAGCTTTTGAGAAGGTGTATGAAGATTGGAAGTTTAGAAGTGAAGATATGAGGTTCTGGGTTGAAAATCCAAGAAAATGTATGAAGGTTTGAAGGTTGAAGATGGAGATATGAAGGTTCAAGAAACGAGGTATGAAGATTTGAGAAAGTCGAAAGCCTTTGTAGAGTTCGAAGGTAAAAGCCAGGATCAGAAAGTGGAGGAAGTGAAGGGGGCGAAGCTTTTATAGGAGGAAATTCGCGACGTTCCACATTCAGAGGTAATCAGCCATTGAACGACACGTGTTCGAAGTCAGAACGACACGACTGATGGGACGTTTCGTCTTATCCGCCATCTCGGTTGTAACGTGCGAAGGAAGGAACCGGGGTCCATCTATCGTTTCCCATCGTTTCGAAAAATCTACTCTCTCAGAAACGTGGGGACTATCTATATACGGGTAAAACCGGGGCTAATGAGCGCTCCGATTTCCCGGTGGGTTAAACGAAGCAAGGACATGACTACATGGGATCGGAATCAAAGCTGGAAACTTCTCGTACTAAGGCCCGAACAGAGTGCTCGCCACCGGGCCCGGCAAGACAATGCCCCCTGAATCCGGTACGAGCTCCAAGACCTCGCAAATCACTGCAAAACGATTACACATGACTAACAGATGGCCGTGATATCCGCACCCAACCGGATATCACGAAGCGGATCTCGCCCGATGTCGGTAGCGCATCAGTAATTGATGTACAAGGAGGATTTTTACCCTTTTTAGAATTGTAATATGGGTAAAACTCCCCTACTATATAAAGTGAAAGTTTCTTATTCAATAGACACATTGTAACACGTATATCAAGGCAATATAAAATTGTTTCTCTGCTTTCCAGCTATTGAAAAGTCTCTACTTTATTTTTGTTCTTTGTTCTTGATTGACCTCGAATCCAAGACTCAACCGAGGGCAGAAACTATTGCCCGATCCAGGTTCAAGCTAGGCCATAACGTTACGACTGGTTTGGTTGTTCAAAATACTTTTAACTCATTTATTTAACGTTCTTGATTATTTGTGTTGAATCAATCCACGTATCCTTAAAATCGCGTATAAATTAAATTGTTATCTATTTTAAGAGTAAACAATAAGTTACATCACTTGTGTTAGGATAATACTTTTAATTTGTAATAGATAAATTCCCTAATAGTGTCTGATAAAAAAATGGTTCCCTGATAGTATAGAAGATAAGAGACGAAACAATTACAAAAGAATTTTAGAAGTAGTACATTTAAATTGCGATAATAAGTTCATAAAGGTATAGAAAAAGTTAGAGAAGTTTTACAGAAGAAATTAAGAGAAAAAAGAGGATTTAAATGGGACCTAAAAATGCTGATGAAGTTAGAAAAGTTTTTTTTTGTAAAAAAAGAACTGTAAAACAATTACAAGACTTATGCCTTTTCCCAAGAATGAACAGAATTAATTTTAGAAGCCGATCGACCCCTCAAAGAAATAGATGGGAACGATATTAAGAAGATAAAGTGATGAAATAATACACGATATAGAGGATAATTATTAGCATAATGAAAAATGAAAAATGAAAAATCATACTGTTACAAAAAATAGATAGTTTGCTCCTTACACAAAACTATTTTATTGAAATTTTGAGTAATATATTAAGAATATTTGAAAATATTAAAGAGTGAATATTACTAAATTTTCAACTACAGAAGTTCAGTTTCATCTTATTTTTCAAATATCAACGAGTATGAATATTACTAAATTTTCAACTACAGAAGTTCACGTTTCATCTTTTTTTATTCAAATTACTGAATGTTATAGGAACTATATAAATAAACGATAAGTTGATTTTGTTTTATTTTAAGAACTTATGATAATTTTTTAAATTACTTTTTTCTTATACCTTATGAGATTTGAACTTCTATTTAAACGTTCGAATTAAAAGAATGGAGAGGTATTAATTATAAAAAGCAATAATGCAATTTAGAATTTGAAATATGTTTGCAAAATGTGGTATAAGATTTAGAGTTTAATACGAAAATTTCTGAATAGTATAATCTGATATTTACGTTAAGAGTATTGATATATGTAGAAAAAAGCTAAATATTTTTTTATTGCTTTAGGATAGAAATTAACTTTCTAATTAAATGCTTGCAATCATAGTTCGTCCGAATAAACAAAACTAATTTTGTTTGTCGAAGACAATAACACAATATATCAGGAAACGCATCAATAACCGAAACACAAAGGTCTCCACCTAAATTATTGGGCCCGTGCTTGCATGGGCTGAAATCCGTATAGTCTTGTATGGGTGAAATTAAAAAATAGTCAGATGTATAAGTGGTAATTGAAAAATAGTCACAGTTTCAAAAGTAAATCAAAATTTAGCTACTTTTTATGTAAAAAATAACTGAATGAAAACACTATTCAAAATTCGAAAACTATTCCAGCATAATATACTGGAGTTTGATTTTTTTACATGTGAACTTCCAACATAATATACTAGAGTTCCAGTATAACATATTGGAGTTCCAGCATAATATATTGGTCCACCATCAGAAGGCGTATCCAGCTTGAGGGAAATGGGTTCACGTAAACACATACTCCTCTCCCTAAATCATGTATAATAATATTATATTTCTTCAAAATTATTTAAACATATGTATGTGCACTCATGCTTAAAGACTCCTATGGTGTAATTATAATTAGGTGTACTTCTACAAGTAAAATTGGCGGTTCAAATTCCACTCCGAATAGTCTTGTTTTCGGCATGGGGTACAAATATATGTGAAAATTACTAAATTTTCAAAAAGAATATAATTTTGAACCTATAATTTCAAAAGTGTAGCAGGTTTATGGTAAGAGACTAAAGTTAAACTCGTCAAATGTAAATTTTAGATGCACCTCTTTACAACAGTGCACCCATCCTCTTGAAATCCTGGATCTAAAAGTTACTCCCTCCGGTCCACAATAAGTTACCATTTTACCTTTTTATTTTGGTCTAAAATAATTGTCCATTTACATAATCAAGAAGGGATTAATTTTATTTTTTCAAAATTTGTTCTTATTTACATATTTCAATTTGTTAAGGTAATAATTAATTTAGTGAACAAATTTTTTTTCTCTAGGAATTCGTATTTCCTTAATAGGTGTGCCAAATATAAAGTAGTCACTTATTGTGGACCGGAGAGAGTATAATTTAATGGCTTTCTACGGAAAAAACCGGAATTCTTTAAAACAACATTGACTGAGACTCAGCAAACCGTCTACATGTTCTAGTTTATATGACCGATGTATATAATTCTCTTAGCAAGTTCAAATTCTTTTACAAAGTTCGATTTCCAAATATTCCACTAGAAAATTAAACGCACGTAACGGAAGGAAAGAATGATAGTATTTGTCTTCATGTTCGGAAATGCGTACCTGATCAAATTCAAGGCAAGGAATCCAGCCCTTTTGGATCATGTAATCAACCTCCTTTGCAGTCGAATCTTCTGATAGAGGTGGCAGATATGAGAGTGTCTCGAATTTCTTGTTGTCGATCGGATTCCAAGTCTGTTAATTTATTTATTTTTAAAAAAGGGTAATGAAAAGAAAGAAAATTTCGAAATAATAATAATAATAAAGACGAATTGCACTTTTTAATACTCACGTTACAATATGATTTCCGAATAAAAGAAACCTTTAAATTCTCTCTAAAATGTGCACTAAAGATATTCTCACAATCAATTCAATTTAAAAGATAATTACAGATAATTCAGATGTCTCTTTTATAAACTTTAATTGATAACCTGGTAATTAAAGTCATAACTAACCTGTAAAATTTAAAATAGTAATCGCTAATAATGTAATATATATATATATATATATATATATATATATATTAATTATTGGTGTATATGGTTTAAATCGTAAAACTAAACAGTTCATTTGACTTTTATCAATGACCTTGCATTACAGATTTACAGCTCATTCTCATCATCACTTCGATCTCTTCTAACACCTTTTTCAGTATTCCCTATAGTACTTTAGTTTTACATTATCATGTCATTTTATTGTTGCGTAAATAAAGCTCAAATGATTAATTAAGATTCTTAAAACACGAATTAAATAAAACTTAGTAGCTTAAAAACAGGGAAAGTGCAAAGAAAAGCAAAAAACCATTTCTATAAAGAGCAAAGAAAAAGGTTGGTGCGTAAAATATTTGTTTACCTTCATGCAGTAAGTTTTAGAGCCATTGGAGATAGTTTTTCGATTCCAAGTGATTGTATCCTTAGCAGGAAAAAGGTTGGTGTTGTTGGATTTCAAACCAAGATAGGTTGATCCAGCAATTGGAGCTGCAACAAAACTTGAGACAGTCATGTTCACCTTGACTTTCAAGTAGGAATACTACTTTAGTTATGATAAAGAAATATGTATAAGGACTCAAACAAAAAACTGAGTTTATATGAAAGGGAGAGAAGTGATGCTTCAAAGTAATGTGAACTTTTGCAAGTATACTGGAAACGGTTACATAAGAGGACAAAAGAGGGTGAAGAAGGGGTTAGGGGTGTGTAGGGTTGGGTGGAAGACGGTATCTACGAGGGTTTGTTAGGCATAGTGACATAGGTTTTATCACCATTCTCTTTTGCCATTTAATTAGGCAAAAGGTATAAATTTGCTCATGTACTATTCAAAATTGCTTAATGTTAGTTTTTGTTATTGTTGAAATTTTGTTGCTCTCGGTTAAGTAACTTTGTTAGCATAATAAGTTACTTAGTTTTAGAATAAATCTAGTTTTTTGAATTTAAATTTTTGTTAAATTTTTTAGGTTTTTGAATTTTTTAAATTTTTTTTCTGCCGATTATGTTCTCAAGTTGGCTATTTAAAACCCTCTATGTTTACTAAAAAAGTAGAGACATTTTCAATCAAATATTTTTAATATTTTTGCTGCCCCATCTTTTAAAAAACCAACAGTGGCATCAAGAGCTTCATTGGTCTTACGGGATCTGTGAGTTCTTCCAAAGAACCATTTTCAAATCATTTTTAACCAATATCAATTTTTAAACCCATTTTCAAACATGGCAAGTAACGGTCTCTCTTTGAATGCCCCGCAAACTTTCACTGATGAAAATTATCGGATTTGCTCAGTAAAACTAAAATCATATCTTAAAACCTATGATTTATTGAATGTTGTAATGGAAGAACAATCCTTACGAGCAATCCCTGAAAATCCTATCGTTGTCTAGAATCAAATACTTTCAAAAGAAATTTCAGACAAGACAAGGTCATTAAGGGTATTTTTTATGCACAAAATCATAACACAAAAAAGAAAGAGAAAAGAAGAAAAAGAATTGCTCTACAAAAGTGTGCAATTTCAAATGCTCAAAACAATCCCCAAGGACAAACAAGAGAAGCAAGAATTGAGGACGAGCAAATTTTTAAATTGCAACAACTGAAACAAAGTAGGAGTATTGAAATTTTGTTGCTTTCAGTTACTGCAGTAACTTTTTAGCATAATAAGTTACTTAGTTTTAGGATAAATCTAGTTTTTTGAATTTAAATTTCTGTTAGATTTTTTAGGTTTGTTGAGATATTTTGGGTTTTTTAAATTCTTCTTACGCAGATTCTTCTGCAGATTATATTCTCAAGTTAGTTATTTAAAGCCCTCTATTTTTAATAAAAACGTAAATATATTTTCAATCAAATATTTTTAATATTTTTACTGTCCCATCTTTTAAAAAACCAACCGCTCCATATATTTAATAGTTCTAGATAATGTCTAAATTATACGTAGTGGATACTAATTGAAGACCTGTGGGAGTTGGGACCAACAAACTGGTATGGTGCTAATAACTTATTTTACCGAATCTTGAGATGGAGTACGAATTACTCCCTTATCAGTCTAAAGAAGCAATAGCTCCAACAAAGAGAATTAAAGGGGAGTGAAATTATTTTAAAAAAACAAAATCAAAATAGAATGACAGTTCTATGTCCCAATTTCTTCGACACTTCAATTAATTTTGAGATATCTTAAGATATTTGATATCATTCCATAGATATCTTAGTGAAATTTTGTTCTGTAAAATTTTTACAACTTTTAAAATTTTTAATTGATATAGCAATTAAAGTTTTAAACTTTGATGTGATGTTCTTATAATTAAAATAAATTTTCAACTATTTATTCTATCATTCTTCTACTCAAAATAGCATCTTAAACATAGGTCCAATCAAGAATTGTATACAAAACGAGACAGGGAATATTATAAATCTCTACTGCTTATAATTAAAAATATTTATGACGTCTTTTGCCAAATGTGTTGAAAAGAAAAACAAATAATGTGATGAAAAGAGTTGAGTACTTTATATTTAAAGAACTCTAGAACATAAACCATATACTTCTGTCACAAATTAAAAGACCTTAATTTTATATCGTAGCTCATCTATACTTACATTTCGAAAGGAATCATCCCACAGACCTGTATTATAGAGAGGATTAGATATCTAAAAGTTACACTAAAATATATATATATATATACAGTCAAAACCGGGTTCGCCTTTTGTGCGACTAATCGAGACTTAATAACGGTAGGTTAAAGTTCAACCTCAGATTATATCAAATCGAGGTGCGAAGCTATATCGTTAAACTCGAGACTATGTCATCGAACAAAATCGAGATCAGACGAGATCGAGGGAAATTTACAAAGCCAAATAACAGAAGGATGAAATATCCGCGATCGGTTGTAGATCACGGCGAAATTCTCGGCACGTATCAAGGATAGGCCGATTGATTAGCAAATCATGAGATTTCTTACCTTGTATAGAATTGTATCAAGAGTAGGACTTCTCTACTATATAAAGGGGGTCTAATCATTTGTAAGGGGACATTACGCAACATAAAGCAATATATTTTCATTTTCTAGCTTTTACCATCTTGTTATTCTGTTCATACATCAGTTGAGACATCTCTCAGATCAAGGGTGATCGAACTTGAGGGCCAAGGCTGTTCGATTTGATAAACAGTTTGGCATAAGGCTGCTCGATTCGTGTGGTATGCATTAATTCTTTTATCGTCAATTTCAATTTTAATATGTTTCCTTAATTTGTATCAAGTTATATCACGTATCCTTAAAATCGTGTATAAATTCAATCATTTGTATCAAGTTATATCACATATCCTTAAAACCGCATATAAATTTAATTGTTATTTTTTAGAGTAAACAGTTTGGCGCCCACCGTGAGGCTAAGGATAATAGCGATTACCTCGTACAAACTTTTATAACACGTGCTATTTTACATTTGTTCTTTGGAGTATCTTTGATTCCAGGACCAAAATGTCAAACTCTCAGTCAACACCCCTACACGTGGACAATGATTTCGGTCACCACGACGAAAATGATAACATAGCACCAGGGAACGACGTACCTCCAGTTGTCCTCGATGGAGTTCCGGATGTAGATCCAATTGATGTCAGCTCGCATGTAACCATCAATGCAAATTTGGCTATCGATCCCGAGAGCAGCATCCGTAGAGAGATTCGATCAACCGCTCAAAGCACACGTGGCGGCGAAGAGGGGGGGATCAGCCTACGAGTGAGCTTCGAAATATTGTAGGCTCAACAAGCAGCGATAGCCCAGCTCCAAAACCAGAATCACCCACCGAGCAGGATCGAGCCCGAGCCATCCCAGGAAGTTGTCCATAGGGTCGAATCGATTTCAAGGAAATCGAACGAGAAGGAATCAGGGCCGATCCTACAATCATGAAGATGCTCGAAGAACTGACAAAATGAGTTGAGTCGAAGGAAAAGAAGATCGAGGCAAACAACAAGAAGGTGAAACTTATAACTCCAGGGTCGATCAAATCCCAGGGTACCACCAATATTGAAGGGTCTGGATTCCAAAACGTTCGTGCAAAAAACCTTCCCCCTGAGCGCGGCTCCCAAACCGATTCCCAATAAGTTCCGCATGCCCGAGATTCCTAAATACAATGGAACGACCGACCCAAACGAGCATGTCACCTCTTACACATGTGCTATCAAGAGGAATGATCTAGAGGGTGACGAGATCGATTCTGTCTTGCTAAAGAAATTTGGGGAAACCCTGTCAAAGGGAGCTATGATATGGTACAACAATTTACCACTTAACTCTATTGATTCATTTGTTATGCTTGCAGATTCTTTTGTAAAGGCATACGTTGGGGCCATCAAAGTCGAAACCAGGAAGTCGGACCTTTTAAAGGTAAGGCAGAAGGACAACAAAATGCTCAGCGAATTCGTGTCTCGATTCCAAATGGAACGAATACGGATCTGCCACTGGTCGCCGATGATTGGGTTGTTCAAGCTTTCACCCAAGGACTCAATGTTTGAAGTTCAGTGGCTTCGCAGCAGTTGAAGCAGAATTTGATAGAATAGCCGGCTGTTACTTCAGCTGATGTGCAAAATCGGTATCAATCAAAGATTAGGGTTGAAGATGACCAGCTTGGATCTCCTTCCGAGTCCGTTTATCCTATCAGACACGTTGATAGAATTAAGAGGGACATTGACCGAGAACTGAGGTTGAACAGGGATCGGTATCAGTCGTATAATGGAGATCGTAGGAGCAGCGAATCCGGGCAAAATCCTGTACGAAATGAAAGGAGGAGTGATCGAGGCCAGAGCTCTCGAGGGCTTATAAGTAAGAATGGCTTCGACAGGCCTATCAGACCTAAAGAGGCACCACGAATAACAGAATATAACTTTAATGTTGACGCAACCAGAATCGTATCGGCTAACGGACACATCACAGATACCAAATGGCCTCGAACTTTACAAACCGATCCAGCCTAAAGAAATCCCAACCAAATGTGCAAATATCATGGCACCTATGGCCACAGAACGGAAGATTGTCGACAGTTGAGAGAAGAAGTAACCAGGTTATTCGACGACGGGCACCTTCGGGAGTTTCTGAGTGATCGAGCCAAGAATCATTTCAGAAACAGGGATTCCAATAAATAAAAAAAAGCAAGAAGAATCTCAATGCATAATTCATATAATTATCGGAGGGGTCGATGTTCCCTAAAGTCCGATGTTAAAACGTACCAAGGTGTCAATCATGAGGGAGAAACGAACTCGGGACTACATACCAGAAGGAACCTTATCTTTCAATGACGAGGATGCAGAAGGAATCATACAACCCCATAATGATGCACTGGTAATATCTGTACTGATGAATAAAACTCGAGTTAAGCGTGTGTTAATTGATCCAGGTAGTTCGGCCAACATCATTCGATTAAGGGTCGTAGAACAACTCGGCCTACAGGACGAAATCGTGCCCACAGCTCGAGTGCTAAATGGATTCAACATGGCTTATGAAACTACTAAGGGAGAAATAACATTACCAGTGAACACAGCCGAGACCATCCAGGAGACCAAGTTTTATGTGATCGAAAGGGACATGAGATATAACGCCCTGTTCGGGAGATCGTGGATCCACAACATGAGGGTTGTGCCCTAGACCCTTCATCGGGTGCTAAAATTCCCAACATGAGAAGGGATAAAACAATCTACGGGGAGCAGCTCGCCGCGAAGGAAATGTTTGTCATCGATGAAGTAATTCCAATATCGACACTCTCATCGACAAATGAGTCAAATTCGAAAGAAAAACATGAAGCCAAATAGCAATCACAGACGTCGGCCTCGACCTAACTAGATAAGCAGCAGACTGACGAAGACGATGATTATGGGGTACCTCGATCCTTCATAGTCCCTGATGATTCCGATGCTACCAAATCAACGGTCGAAGAGCTGGAGCAGGTCATACTGATCGAACATCTGCCCGATCGAAAGGTATACCTGGGCAGGGGGTTAACTCCCGATCTCAGGAAAAACCTCATTCAATTTCTTATAGCTAACATGGATTATTTTGCTTGGTCCCATCTCGACATGACAGGAATCCCACCAGAGATCACCACTCATAAACTGAGCTTGGACCCGAAATTCCATCCGGTGAAGCAGAAAAGGAGACCCCAGTCCGAGATCAAGTATGCCTTCATCAAAGATGAGGTAACTAAACTCAATAAAATAGGGTTCATCCGGCAAGTCAAATATCCTGAATGGCTAGCAAACATAGTAGTAGTCCCTAAGATAGGGAACAAACTAAGAATGTATCTGGATTACAAAGATTTAAATAAGGCATGCCCCAAGGAGTCTTTTCCTTTGTCTAACATCGATCGCATGATCGATGTCACAACCGGCCATGAGATCCTCAGTTTTCTCGATGCCTATTCCGGGTACAACCAAATACGAATGAACCTGGATGATCAGGAAAAGACCTCTTTCATCACTAAGTATGGCACATACTGCTATAATGTAATGCCATTTGGATTAAAAATGTTGGTGCCACTTACCAACACCTAGTAAACCAGATGTTCGAAGAGCAAATAGGGAAATCTATGGAAGTTTACATTGATGACATGTTAGTTAAGTCACTACGAGCAGAGGACCATTTGAAGCATTTGCAAGAAACCTTCAGTATATTGAGGATGTACAACATGAAATTAAATCCAGAAAAATGCACGTTCGGAGTCGGGTCAGGCAATTTCTCGGATCCATGGTATCCAACTGAGGACTCGAGATCAACCCCGACAAGATCAAAGTTATCGAGTATATCATGGTAGTGGACAACGTGAAGGCCGTGTAGAGGCTAACCGGGCGCATAGTTGCCCTAGGGCAATTCATCGATTTTTCTCATTGATGAAGAAGAAAAATAATTTCACATGGACTCTAGAATGCCAACGGGCCCTAAAAGAACTTAAGCAATACTTGTCGAGCCCGCCACTGCTTCACACGTCGAGGGCAGACGAACAAATTTACTTATATTTGGCAGCATCGGTGATAGCGGTAAGTGGAGTCCCAGTTTGGGAAGAACAAGGTACGCAATTTCTGATTTATTATGTTAGCTAGACCTTGGTGAGGCCGAAACAAGATATCCCCACCTAGAAAAATTGGCGCTCGCTTTCTTAAGCGCCTCTAGAAAACTGAAACCGTACTTTCAATGCCACCCTATATGTGTTGTGACAACTTACCCATTGTGAAATATAATGCATAAACCCGAAATCTCGGGATGATTGGCCAAATGGGCAGTGGAAATCAGCGGGTACGATATCGAATATTGACCCCGAACAGCCATTAAGTCTCAAATTTTGGCAGATTTCGTGATCGACTTCACGCCAGCCCTAATACCTGAGGTCGAAAAAGAGTTGTTGGTAAACTCGAGAACACCCTCGGGAATATGGACCCTCTTTACGGATGGTGCATCGAACGCAAAGGGGTTCGATCTTGGTATCGTACTGAATCCACCCACTGGCAACGTGGTTAGACAATCCATTAGAACTATGAAGCTGACTAACAACGAGACCGAATATGAGGCCATGATTGCAGGTATCGAGCTACCCAAAAGGTTGGGGGCGGAGGTGATCGAAGCTAAGTGCGACTCCCTCCTTGTGGTGAATCAGGTTAATGGAACGTTCGAAGTCAGATAAGAACGAATGCAAAGGTACCTAGATAAGTTACAAGTGACGTTACATCGGTTTAAAGAATGGACTTCGCAGCACGTGCCTCGAGATCAAAATAGCGAGGCTGATGCCCTCGCAAACTTAGGGTCTTCGATTGAGGACGACGAGCTCAACTCAGGGACCGTTGTGCAACTCACGAGGTCGGTAGTCGAAGAAGGTCACCCGGAGATAAATTCCACAAGCTTAACCTGGGATTGAAGAAATAAATACGTAGAATATTTGAAGACCGGGAAACTTCCCTCAGATCCAAAAGAATCGAGGGCCCTACGCACAAAGGCAGCCTGATTCACCTTGTTCGAAGATGGAACTTTGTTCAGAAGAATGTTCAATGGCCCACTAGCAGTATGTCTGGGACCAGGAGATACCGAGTATGTTCTGAGGGAAGTTTACGAGGGCACTTGTGAAAATCATGCAGACGCCGAATCATTGGTTCAAAAGGTAATCAGAGTCGGATATTACTGGATCGACATAGAAAAAGATGCGAAGGCGTTTTTTCGAAAATGTGACAAATGCCAAAGATATGCTCCATTGATTCACAAGCCCGGGGAATTGTTGCATAAGTCTTGTCACCATGGTCATTTATAAAGTGGGGAATGGACATCATTGGCCCTCTTCTATGTGCACCAGGTAAGGCTCCATTTATCTTATTTATGACTGACTATTTTTCTAAATGGGTTAAAGCACAGACATACGAGAAGGTTAGGGAGAAGGAATTCATCGACTTTATTTGGGACCATATCATATGTCGGTTCGGGATGCCATCCAAAAATGTGTGTGACAACGGGAAACAATTTATCGGCAGCAAAGTGACCAAGTTTCTCGAAGATCATAAGATTAAAAGAATCTTATCGACACTGTATCACCCTAGCGGGAACGGGCAAGCCAAATCGACCAATAAAACCATAATCCAAAACCTTAAGAAAAGGTTAACCGACGCCAAAGGGAAATGGAAGGAGATCCTACCCGAAGTACTTTGGGCATACCGCATGACTGCAAAATCCAGTACCGGGGCTACTCCGTTTTCATTGGTTTATGGAGCCGAAGCCTTAATACCGATCGAAGTCGGGGAACCAAGTATCAGATACTGATATGCAACAAAGGAGTCAAATGGCGAGGCCATAAATACGAGCTTAAAACTATTGGATGAAAGGCGTGAGGTCGCCCTTGTTCGATTGGCTGCCCAAACATAACGGACGGATCGAGAGGTATTACAATCGAAGGGACAACCTTCGATACTTTAATGTCGGGGACTTAGTGTTAAGGAAAGTTACCCTAAACACGAAATCCAAATGAGGGAAAATTGGGTCCGAACTGGGAAGGACTGTACCAGATTCTCGAGGTCACCGAGGAAGGATCCTATAAGCTCGTAATGATCAACGGAGAACAACTACCGAGCAATTAGAATATATCCCACCAAAAACAATATTACTGCTAAGGTACGACCCCATTTCATTTCTATTTTATTTCAGACTAACACTTGCAGGTGATCAATTAGAAGCGGCACGAAGTTTTTAGGTCTGAAAGCACGCATTGCACTCTTTTTTCCTTAGACCGGTTTTGTCTCAAATGGGTTTTTAGGCAAGGTTTTTAACGATGCAACAATGGATCGTGCTAACTTAGAATCAAGTCCGATCACGAATAGGTATCGAAGATCACATTAACAGTATCCAAGGTTCCTCTACAATCAACCTCGAATACTGGGGGGTATTACCCTCGGATATGCATTACCTTCGGATATCAACTTTAGCGAGGAAATTACTTCGTAAAGAAAGGGTCTTGATAGGTAGGATTTATGGTAAGGGCCAAACGGTCAAATGAACCATGCCCACATTGATTACTCGAACCCTGGCATAAAACATGTAAACATGTATGACTGCTTTGCATAATAATAAAGAGAAGTACTTTCCTTGCAAGCATCTTATGTTTTAAAAGTTTTCCTCTTTACATCCCTTAAAGAGTTTCGTACTTCCGATCTCCTGAAAATAACGAGCCCAAGGGCAGTCTATAACCGGAATATGAATGACCACTCCCTCACTCGGGGACCGCCATCCGAATAACTCGAACAGGCCTAAGTCACTAGGCCTCGGGGGCATAAGACCTACTAGGCAACTCCCTGGTTTTTAAAGGCCACGGCCACCCCACTCTGGGACTGTTATCTTAGGCAAGCCCGGATAGCTTGGGAAAACAAGTCCAATGGGCAGCTCCCGAACTAAAAGGCTATGGCCAAATTAACATGGCTTAGATACGTCCGAAGCCCGTAACAAACACTAGGCCTTCGAAAAAGAAAATTTTTCATAACCGGTTCTAAAGTCTACCCTTGAAAAATTACAATCTCGGCTACCTACTTGGGGAAAAGGTTCCGGTAACACCGAACCCCCAAGACGCCTTAAAACAAAGTAAGGCAAAGGCAAGGTTTGTTTGAACTTTCGAACACAGCTTAAATTACTTTATGTTAAAGCGTTTCGGCCGTTATGAATACAAGTAATAAAGTAAAGGAAAAATTTGAAAGCCAAAGGGGAAAGAAAGCCTTGTATATATAATCGTTTTTACAAAGGACAGAATGGCCCGATATAGAAATGTATAATGGCCAATACGACCTCAAAAAAATGTAAAAAGCAAAAAATAAAAACATCTAAAGGCCAAGTGGCCTAAGCGGCTTGGTCCTCATGGGGGGAAGAGTCTTCATCCTCGGGGTCTTCCCCACCTTCAAATTCAGTTAAGCTCTCGGAGTCATCCTTGGGAAAAGCCAACTTCTGAGCCATGGCTTCTTCTATCTTGGCATTCTCGATTTTTGCCAGTATGTCAAAGCCCTGAGCATGGACTCCCTCGAGGGCTTCCCTTCAAGCTTCCCATCTTGCATGATCCACCATAATCTTGGCATGTGCCTGAATATCTTCGACGTCAACCTTGAATTGGGCTACTTTAGCATCGGCCTTGGTACTGGACACGGCTACCTCAGCTTTGGCCGCCTCGAACTCCGCGGCCAGGCTCTCTTGGCCAGAAACAGCTAAGTTAAGCTCAAATTGGAGCTCCTCGATCCTTTTGGCCTGCACCGAGATCTTCTGCTTTGCAGCCCGAAGCTGAGCCTCGGCCGACGGCAGTTGTGCTTGGACAACTTGCTTTTGCGAGGTTATGAGGTCCATATTTTTCTTGAACTCCTCAGCCTCAGTTTGTATCGTGTCTATCTGCACCTGGAGCTGCCTGATTTGTTCAAGCCTTTGTCGAACCTGCAAGATCGGATCGTTAGCCACTAAGTCCAGTTCATCGTCACTATCTTCAAGTACTCGATTTACCTGTTCGGCCCACTCGGTATGCTCCTTCCGAGCCGTTTTTAACTCGGTCTGAAGCTTCTCACTTAGAAGCTTATAAGTATCCCTCTTCTCGGTGAGCTCTCGAGCCTCAACCGCGTGCTGGGTTAACTCTTCCCGAATTCGAAGGAAAGCCTCATGGTGTAATACAAAGGCCTGCAAGCATAAAGAAAGGTGTTAGGATTATTTACAACTTCAAATTTAAAATAAATAATGGAGTGACACTCGAAGTTACCCGATTCAAAGCGTGTTGGGCTTCATTGAATAGGCAAGGCGCTTACACCGTGTCCATCATGGCTTGGTCCTCTTCGGTCACTAAGGTAGCTAGATACCCCCACGGGGGCATAAAAACTCGTGCATCCTCCGGGACAGAGAAAACTATCGACCGCCTGCGGTCAAGGTTAACACTTGGGGCCGGGAACCGATCTACCAGCTTCTTGCTCGATGAAGACCCACTGGCACCCGATGATGGTACCTTCCTTAGCACCGGCAAGTCATCAATCCCGGTGACATCTTCTGAGGCAGTGGACTCTAACCCATCCAAGAAGTTGTGGATATCAGTCGCCCTTTGAGGCCCCTGGTAAGAATGACATTCTAGCATACTGGCCTCGCGTATCATGGAATCTGAGATCTGAGGGGACCTGGTAAGGTCGATCGCCCTAAGCTCGTTCCTCGGGGCACCTCCCTTTGCCTGAGAAGTATCGACCCCGGTCTCTCTCTCGACCTCCCTAGCCTGAGGCAAAGCAGCCGCACCCCGTTCCGATTCGCAGGTATCGGCCAATGCCTTCTCAACGGCCTCCTCAGTACGAGGCATAGCAGTCCGCACCCGAGCCACTAGCTCGGAGTCATCATCTTCTTCTTCTTCTTCGGACTCATGCCTCAGTCGGCGTATGGAGTCCGATGGTAAGGCGCTGATACTTTCCTTAGCTTTATGCACCAGTCTCCTCTTTGGTTTTTCTTCTCCGATTCCATAGGGCTCGGGCCCCTTTTCCTCTTCTTCTCGACACCTTGCCTCGGAGCAAGGGACGCGAGAGGCACATCCTCACCCTCAGATAGAGGCCTCATAGCAACGTCCTTGGGGAGACCTACAAAACACCAATAGAGCCGATAAGAATTCGACAACACAAGCAGAAAGTCAAAACCTTATCGAACCTGAAAAGGAAACTTACCATGATTACGGGCCTCCCACCGACCCTTCGATAATTCCATCCAAGCATGCTCGGAGTATGGTCTCTATGACACAAGGTCCTCGACCCATTCCTTAAGTTGGGGAACCACATCCGGCATCTAGGCCACAGCCGCAACACCAAAACACCCATAAAAAGGAGATAAGAGGAGAAAAAATAGATTAAATCTTCAAGGCAAAGTAATACTTACGTTTCATGTTCCATTTCTTGGGAAAGGGCATGTCATAGGCAGGGATCAAATCTGAAGTCTTTATCCGAACAAAATGGCCCATCCAACCTCTATCCCGAGCCTCATCTATACTCGAGAATGGGGCCCTACTGGCTCGGCGAGCAAGCTGGACTAGCCCCCTAGATAGAGTCGGGTACTGTAAAGACGCATAAGGTGATCGAGGGTGAAGGAACACCCTTCGATTTTGTTTACAAATAATCGGAGGAGAATCACTATTCTCCAGAATGAAGGGTCAATTTGGCTAAGAGTCACGTCATACCTCTTGCAGAAGGCAATAATGATCGGGTCTAAGAGACCCAACGTGAAGAAGTAAGTGTAAACACTTAAAAAACCCTCCACGTGGGTAGTGATTGACTCCTCAGGCAAAGGCACCACCACATGCTTATTGGGCCAGTTGCAATCTTATTTAACCTTGGTGAGGAGATCATCGGTGATTGTACATATGTACCTCAAGACCGGCTCGCATCGACCCGGTATTGAGGAAGTGTTTTCAATCTTAAAATCGGCAATGGTCGGGCACCCTGCAGGACTGAACTCCTCAGGGTGTGGTTCCGCCGCAGCCCCGTCGCCGACGGGCCGTGATGAAGAGGTGACCTCCTTTTGCGGGGGCAGTCTTAGAAGTTTTCGCCATTGTAGAACAGAAGAAAAGGAAATTAGAAGGTATGTTTAGCGGTTTTCTAAAAACTCAAGAAATTGTGGTGCAAGAGTTGGAGAGCAAAGGAATTTTTGAAGAACAAGAATAGGAGGAGCTTGGAACATAAAGTTTGAATAAATGAAAGTTAAGGTATTTATAGCTTGCTGATGACAGTTCAGAACCCGTATTGGTTGACAGGCAACAGACCGGCATTTAATGCCTTGGTAACTGGGCCAACGGGATGTTTCGATATTCGTTTGTCGCTTACGTCATGGCCCATCGAGAGGGGATTCGGAAGTTTATATCGTTTCTCATCATCTTCTCTCCGAGAAACGAGGGGACTATCTGTATATGGTCAAAACCGGGTTCACCTCTTGTGCGACTAATCGAGACTGAAAAATAGTAGGTTAAAGTTCAACCTCGAATTATATCAAACCGAGGTGCGAATCTATATCGTTAAACTTAAGACTATGTCATCAAACAAAATCGAGATCAGACGAGATCGAGGAACATTTACCAAGCCGAATAACAGAAGGATAAAATATCCACTATCGGTTGTAGATCACGGCAGAAATCTTGGCACGTATTAAAGATTGGCCGATTGATTAGCAAATCATGAGATTTTTTACCTTGTATAGAATTGTATCAAGAGTAGGACTCCCCTACTATATAAAGGGGGTCTGATCATTTGTAAGGGGACATTACGCAACATAAAACAATATACTGTTATTTTTTAGCTTTTATCATCTTCTTATTATGTTCATACATCAGTTGAGACATCTCTCGGATCAAGGGTGATCGAAATAGAGGGCCAAGGCTGTTCGATTTGATAAATAGTTTGGCATAAGGCTGCTCGATTCGTGTGGTTTGCATTAATTCTTTTATCGTCAATTTCAATTTTAATCGGTTTCCTTAATTTGCATCGAGTTATATCACGTATCCTTAAAACCGTGTGTAAATTCAATCGTTTGTATCAAGTTATATCACGTATCCTTAAAACCGCGTGTAAATTCAATCGTTTGTATCAAGTTATATCACGTATCCTTAAAACCGCATGTAAATTCAATTGTTATCTAATTTTTAGGGTAAACAATATATCAAAGGAATAAAGTTTGCATTGTGGTTATGCAAGTGGCAAACTACTATAAAGCCACTTCGCAATTTAGGATAATATTTATAATTACACTTAAGTTAAATTGAAAGGTGAGATTTTTTTTTTTTATTTAAATGAAAAATAGTAAATAAGATTCTTTTGAATTGGAATGGAAAGGAAGTGATGTTTTTTAAAATATACAACCTAGCGCCCTATCTTAAATAATAAAGTTTTTTTTAAAATAAATTGACTTTAAAGATAAAAATAACACCCCTATCGTAACTAATTATAATGATAAAGACGGAACCATTATCAGTACATACTACTGTTGCTCCTAACAATAAAAATAAAAATAATATTAATATTATTAATAATAATAATAATAATAATAATAATAATAAATAAAGATTAAGAATAAAAATAAGAATAATTTATATACTTTCTGTCTATTTATTTTCTTAAACCAAATCAACTCATTTCTTTTCCAAGTTTTTGAATTGAAAAACAAACAAACGAAATCTTATCCAAACTTTTGAATAAGAAAAAAAAAAGATCCAAGTACGAAAATAAATACCTCGAGATTTTGCATAAGTATAAGAAATATGAGCGGATGGTCTTTTTTTCTTTCTATTAAGGATTAAATACTAATTTATAAAATAACTATTTAAACTTTTATAGTAGAAAACATAATATAAAAAGAGAGGGTAGAGATATTGTAAGAGATATAATTTGAAATAAATAAATAATAAATAAATTTATATTTAAATACTAATCTGAGCAGTAGGATTAAAAAAATATATTATAACAAAAAGAAAAGCCAAATTCATCTATAATTAATAATGGGAGTATTGGACATGATTCTAATTCTCACAGCAGCCTTCTTTAGGATATGAATTATTCTAAGTTATGAGTAATATAATAACATGGACAAGGAATTAAAAAAGGAGTAAAAAATATGTAAATAAATAATTTCACGATAGAGATATATTGTAATGACTCGACCGGTCATTTTGAGCTCTAGCGTGTCGATTATCGGTTTGAGGCCTTGAGTAGTTTCACTTCATGTATTACGACTTGTACGTGTGGTCGGAATTAGATTTTGGGAAGTTCGGAGTTGATTCGGAAGGAAAATTCTCAATTCGGAAGCTTTAAGTTGGAAGAGTTGACCAAAGGTTAACTTTTGAATAAATGACCTCGCATCGGGATTTGGAGGTTCCAATAGGTTTGTATGATAGTTTCGGACTTGGGTGTATGTTCAAGTTGAGTACAGGGTGATCCATGACCATTTCGGCGCTTATTATGGAAGGTTGGCATTTTAGAAGTTTAAGAATTTCTTAAGTTTGATTTGAAGTGAATTTTGGTGTTATCGATATCGGTTTGGGGTTCCGAGCCTTGAAATAGGTTCGTATCGTGAATTGTGACTTGTGTGTAAAGTTTGGCGTCATTCCGGGATGTTTATGAATGAATCAGACGCGTTCGTCGAAGTTCGAATGTTTGAAAGTTTGAAATTTTTTCTAAGTTTGACCATAGTTTGACTTTAAGGTTATCGGGTTCGTATTTTGGGTTTGGGACTTGGAATAAGTCCGTTTTGTCATTTGGAACTTGCCTGCAAAATTTGATATCATTTGGAGTTGATTTGACGTGGTTCAGACGATTGGTTGCAATTCTAGAAGTTCTTGAAGTTCATTGTGATATTCATGTGTTTTAGCGTCCGATTCGTGATTCTAGATGTTATTTTGGAGTTTTGACGCGAGCAAGTTCGTATGATTTTTTTAAACTTGTGTTGATGTTTGGTTTGGAGCCCCGAGGGCTCGGATGAGTTTCGGATATGTTCCGGAATGGTTTTGAACAAAAACTTGACTGGTGGTGTTGCTGGTGCTTAGATATCGCAATTGTGAACATTTCTTCGCATTTGCGGTGTCTGCCAATTTTGCCTTGGTTCGCAATTGTGAACATTTCTTCGCATTTGCGATGTCTGCCAATTTTTGTCTTGGTTCGCAATTTCGAACATTTCTTCTCATTTGCGAGGGTTCGTAAATGCGAACCATGTATCGCAAATGGGATATCTGAGGCTGTTATTAAGATTTTATTTTGGGGTTTAGCTCATTCCTCTTACATTTTCATTTGGTTGGGCGATTTTTGGAGATCTTGGAGGCAAGATTTTCATCATCTATTGCAAGGTAAGTAATGGCCACATATTGTAAGTTAATTACATAGAATCTATAAGGATTTAACATGAAAATTGTGGAATTTTTTGAAGAAAACCTAAAAATGGTATTTTTGGATTTTGACCACAAAATTGGACATGAAATTAGGAATAAATCATATATTTCAGTTTGTAATGTTATGGGTAAAGTTTATCTTGGAATTCAGAATCCGGGTACGTGGGCTCGAGGGTTGACTTTTCGAGCGGAGCTGAGAATTGTTATAAATTGATTAATTATAAGCATTGGAGAATATTTTGATTGATTTGCACATTGTTTGACTAGTTTCAGATCGTTTGGCTTTAAGTCGAGGAGTTAGAGAGGCATTGGAGCCGGTCATGGAACTTCGGAGCGAGGTAAGTCTCGTGTCTAACTATGTGAGGGAAAATTTGCCCCGTAGGTGTTATATTCTTATGTGCTAACGTTGTGGGAGCTACACACGTATGAGGTGACGAGTGTCCGTGCGTATGCTAGGATTCCTGATTTGTTTGGGTAGACTTTGGTTTATGTCATGCTTTAATTGTACTAGTTGAGTTATCCTTTCCTGTGGAATTCCTTCATTACGCGTTACGACCTAAGACTAGACTTGTGTAGAGTGATAGACTTGCTATTATAGAGATTTGACGAGCTACTTGATTTAGCCGCGGAATAATTGCGCTCTGCTTACGTATTTCTCCTGCGTTGTGCATTTTCTCCAAAAAACTTCCTTAAATTTCATAACTCACACGTTTATTCGTGAGTGGGGTCAAGGACCCGTTAATGTATCATATTCTTATGGGATTGGGCCGTTTGCCTCGGCAGTAATGTTATGGAATCGGGCAGTTCGCCTCGGTAGTATCATATTCTTGTGGGATCGGGTTGTTCGCCTCGGCAGTATTATATTCTTATGGGATCGAGCCGTTCGCCTCGGCAATTTCACGAAACACTCTTATGGGATCGGGTCGTTCGCCTCGGCAGAATCGTGCGTAATATTTGACAAGAAGCCAATGTATCCGTAAGTTTTTATGAATATATATATATATATATATATATATAAAGAGAGAGAGAGAGAGAGAGAGAGATATAGATACTCTGGTTGAGGAGGTAAACAATAATTGAGAGTTTGTGTTTACTGTTCAGAGGAGGATCGTACCACGTACTTATATTTGTTTACATTGTTTATTTACCATGCCTCATACTTGTTTACTTTCTATTGTACTTAACTTATCGGACCACTAGTAAGTGTCGATGTCGACCACTCGTCACTACTTCTCCGGGGTTAGGCTAGAACTTACTGGGTACGCGTTGATTTACGTACTCATGCTACACTTCTACACTTATTGTGCAGGTATATATTTCTAGTGGTCTTTTGGGCGCAGCTATTGCCAGGGACTTTACGGTGAGATGCATCCCATATTACGACCCGCATCGTACAGAGTCTCCATCATAATTTATTTATATTTTGTTGTCTAACTTGTATCCCAGACAAATATTGTATTGTTATTGTACCTTCTAGTAGATGCTCATGCACTTGTGATGCCGGATTTTGGGAGTATTCTAGAATTTGTTTATGAATTGTTCTACATTGATACACTTTTACTTATTATTTTAATTAAATTGTGCGTAACTATAATTTATTTTAATCTACTGACCTCTCTAAATAAGATTTATGATTTTAAAAATAATAAAATAAATAACCAAGTTGGTAGTTCACCGTTGGCTTGCCTAGCGGCGACGTTAGGCGCAATCACGCCTATAGTAGATTTTGGGTCGTGACATATATAAAAGGATAAAATTTATTTAATTTTTGACAAGAGAAAGTTTTTTAAATAATAATGAGAGAAATTATACTATATGGATAAAATACACGTATTTGAGAATATTATAATAAATAGAACTAAAACTAAAATCATAGACAACGAACATAATTTTAATAAATAAATTAAAAATATAAAAATATAACTTAAATTCTTATGTAGTTAATTTTAATAATAAAAAATTAAAAGTCAAACTTTCTTACAAATCAAAGAATTGTATAAAATTCCATACTAAGAGAAATAATATAGAAAGAGGAGGGATATAGATAGTGTGAGAAAATATACTTTAAGTTAATTTAAAAAATAAATTCATATATCTTACTCAATTAGCATTTCCGGTTTGAGAATCAAGATGTGTAATGTATGCAGTTCAGATTCGAACAGTTGTAAGATACAACATACTGCCCTATCTTAACTAATTAGATATTTTCTTTAAAAAAATTAAAGTGAGAGATAAAAATAACACATTGAATTAAATTGGCATGCAGTTTGATTCTCTTGCTCAATTAGTGTTTAAGTTTTTAGAATCGAGATATGTGATGTATGTACTTTGGATTATAACAATTTTAAAGTGATTCTCAAGAAGAGAATGGTCATGGGTATGTAGTTTGATTCGATCAATTGTAAAGTAACTCCAATGGTGTTGAAATGGAGTTCAATCAATCATAATTATACACAAGAATAAGTGTATGCGGTCGAAATTGATTTCAGCCTTCGTACGATCGATCGAGGTCGAAACATAATGGATCGAAGAAAGCTTTCGTAATATCAAGATGTGTTCCGAAGATGGTATGAACGAGCTTCAGATTTCAGGTATAGGTCAAACACCGAGTTCGAAGTCATTATCGATCTCGGGTCCAAATCGAACTATGATGAGATAATTTCGAGCTTAAGGAGCAGAGGCCAATCGATACCGAGCCCGAATCATCACCTGATTCTGAGTCTACATCGAGCTCTAGAAGCAATACCGACCAGCACCGAGGCCGATCGAGCTCGAGCTCACAGACAAGAGCCGTTGCAAACACACTAAGGGAGAGAATCACGACGGAAATTAGGGAAAAGATGATTTATCATGGGTTTTTCACTATATATTTTTAATTATATCTAAAGTAGGATCCCCGTTCTCGGACTCCCATCATCATCATCATCATCATCATCATTATCATCATCGTCATCTTCGGAAGCCAAGGCTTCAGCATCGACTTCGAGTTCTTTAGCCCTTTTTATCTCTTCAGCGAGATCGAAACCTCGAGCATGGATCTCCTCGAGCGTCTCCCTCCGAGATTGGCACTTAGCAAGTTCAGCGACCCAATGTGCTCAAGTATCGGCGGTCTGTGCTGCCTCTCTTGCTTGGACCTGGGCAGCTTCAGCATCGGCCCGATAGGCGGCCACGAGGGCATCCGCATCGGCCTTTGCCCTTTCGGCGTTAGATTCGGCCTTGGCAAGTTCAGAGGCCAACCGAGCCTCGATCTCCTCTATTCTTCTTGATTGAATTGATCTTTTCTCCTTTATACTATGAAGTTGGTTTTCGGCCGATGATAATTGGGCTTGAGCAGGTTCTTTTTCTGCAGCAAAGTGATCCATACCTTCTTTCCACTTCAAAGACTTCGCTTTATCACATCGACCTCCTTACGGAGTTTTCCGATCATCTCAATTTTCTGTTGTAGCTGTGAGACCGAAATATTACCATCGTTCTGGTATTGAGCCCATATGCTTTTAAAAGTATCATTACCTGCTCGGATAGATCAGTCTGATCCTGGTAAGCCTTGGCCAACTCAGCTCGGAGGTCTTTTATTTCCTCCCCCCCTTTGCCCTAAGAGGAGTTTAAGGGAGTTCCTCTCCTCTGTAACCCGTTGAAGGTCGGCCTCATATCAACGCAGCTCGGTTCAAGACCGAGAACATGCTTCTCGATGAACTACTATGGCCTGCAAAGAAAGAAGAAACGAAGTTATAAAATAAAAGAAAACATAAAGGTAATACCAACAAAATAATTTAACGCTTACCTGATTCAAAGCATGCTGCACTCTGTAAAAAAGATCCGATGCGTCACTTCTACCGGTAGCGTCCTCGACACCAGTAAACAGTTCATGAAAAGGATCCTCTCCATCATGAGGCATATCTAGTTCGAGGGCCCCCAAAGCTTGGGCTTCCCAAATTACCCCTGCGGAAAAAGCAGGGAAGGTGGGCGAGTTTTCGATTTCTACTGCCCCAAGTGAATCACTTGGAGCATTTTCTTCGGTTCGAAGAGATTCAGGGAGAGCCCCTTCAGATATATCCCCCATCCGTTGGCTTTGATGGGAAGCATCTTTGATCTCCAACAACTCGGGGACTCTGCCCGAATCTTTCTCCAATATATCCTCAGTTCGAGGCGGAGCCTTATGAACCACCATCGATCCAGATTCCTGTGGAACGTCGGTGGTCTTCTTCGTTCGGGCCGCCAGCGCGGACCCATCATTTTCTTGTTCTTCTTCGTATTCATCCCTTAGACACAGAATTGATTCTACGGTTAAAGGAATGGTATTCTTGTTCGGCTTACGAGTCGTCCTCTTCTTCGGTTTTGGATCTTCGGGAACGGAGGCTCTTTTTCTCTTATTATATTTCACCGGCTTTGGAACTGAGGCCGAAGCCTCTTCCTCGACGGACGAGGGCCTCAAAACTGCATCTTTGCCCATACCTACATACGGGAAAGTTTATTAAAGTTTATGAAAAACATCTTGTTTGAACTACCAAAACAATACAAGAAAGAGGCTTACCATAATTTTTGACCTCCCATCGGCTCTTTGACAAGTCACGCCATGAGCGCTCGGCGTATGAGGAGGTTGAAACTAGATCTCGTACCTAGTTCTTGAGATCGGGCACTGCGTCGGGCATCCAGGGAACCGCTGCATCACAAAAAGGGGGATATCGGTGAGAAAAGAAATGAAAGGACAAAATAGTAGGAGATAACAGCAGAATTACACTTATGCTTCATATTCCACTCCTCGAGAAAAGGCATCTTTTCATTCGGAATCAAGTCCGAAGTCCTTACTCGAACGAACCTGCCCATCCACCATCGATCCTTGTCCTCGTCTATGCTCGAGAACATAGCCTTGGTAGCTCGACGTTAAAGTTTTATTAACCCTCATAGAAAAAGGCGAGGACGGTACAATCAGATGAGATGATCGAGGGTGAAAGGCATCCCCTTGATTTTGTTCATAAAGTATCAGATCCAAATACCGATCCGCCAAAAAGAAGGATGAATCTGGCCTAGGGTTATTAGGTAATTATGACAAAAATCTATGATAATAGGGTCGAGGGGACCTAACGTGAAAGAGTAAGTGTACACACTTAAAAACCCTCTCACGTGAGTAGTAATATCCTCTTCGGGAGACGACACTACCACTTCTTTGTTCCCCCAGTTACAATCTTTTTTTATTTGCTCGATATATCCCCGGTTATCGAACAAATATATCTCGATACGGGCTCACATCGGCCAGGAACCGGCGAACCTTTATCGAGTTTGAAATCAGAGGTAAGAACACATGCCGCCGGAACGCACTCCTCAGGCCGTGGATCCACTGATCTTTTGTCGGCAGCAGATTGGGAAGAAGAAGATTTTTCTTTTTGGGGGACGATTTTTGATGTCTTCACTATTTTTGGATTTAGAGAAGGTGACAAAGATTTAATGGTTTAGAAGAAGAATTTTTGCAGAAAAGAGTCACAGATCAGTGAATGAACTCAGAAGAGACGAAAAAGAACTTAAAACCTTTTTGAAGATTGAAGACGTAAAAGTGATAAATAGTGGAAGAAAGGGCTATTTATAGATTGAAGCAATGACGGTTCAATATCAGCGGTGGCCGACCACCGTCTGAATTGAAGCAATGACGGTTCAATATCAGCGGTGGCCGACTATCGTCTGACACGCATTAAATGCCTTGGTAAGCTAAACTGACAGACAACTATCACGGACGTCATGGTCGGGCTCAATGCAAACGTCAGCGCATATCCAATCGAGCCATTGAGAAATCATATCGTTTCTTACCACATCCTTCCCGAGAAATGAGTGTACTATTGTATATGGTCGAAATCGATTTCGGCCTTCGTACAATCGATTGAGGTCGAAACATAATGGATCGAAAAAAGCTTTTGTAATACTGAGATGGGTTCCGAAGATAGTATGAACGAGCTTTAGATTTCAGGTATATGTCAAACACTGAGTTCGAAGTCATTATCGAGCTCGGGTCTGAATCGAACTATGATGAGATGATTTCTAGCTTAACGAGCAGAGGCCAACTGATACCGAACCCGAATCATCACCTGATTCTGAGTACACATCGAGCTCTAGAAGCAATTGACCAGCACCGAGGCCGATCGAGCTCGAGCTCATAGACAAGAGCCGTAGCAAACACACTAAGGGCGAGAATCTAGGCGGAAATTAGGGAAAAGCTGATTTATCATGGGTTCTCCACTATGTTATTTTAATTATATTTAAAGTAGGATCCTCCACTATAAAGAGGATGGTGTAACGACCCGACCGGTCATTTTGAGCATTTACGTTCCTTTCAACTATTTGAAATCTTGAATAACTTCCTACGAGGTATTATGACTTGTGTGAATTATCGGTTTTGATTTTAAGGTATTTCGGAGTTAGCTTGGAAGAATGAATTTTCATGTTGGAAGCTTAAGTTGAAAACTTTGACCGGATATTGACTTATGTGTAAACGACCTCGGAATTTAATTCTGATGATTGCAATAGCTCCGTATGGTGATTTTGGACTTATGAGCATGTTCGGAAAATATTTTTGAGGTCCGTAGTGGAATTAGGCTTGAAATGCCGAAAGTTGAATTTTTGGAAAGTTTGATCACGGGGTTGACTTTTTGATATCGGAGTCAGAATTCACGAATTTTCATAGCTCCATTATGTCATTTATGACTTGTGTGCAAAATTTGAGGTCAATCGTACTTGATTTGTAAGGTTTCGGCATCGAATGTAGAAGTTGAAAATTTCATAAAACTAAAGTTTCAAGTGAGTTCGCACAAGACCTAACTTCAAACGTGCATACCTCTCTTGATATCAAGAGTTATAATATGTGTTACCTATCAAAATAAAGGTCTATGTGTATAGTTTCTATCTCTTCAAACCGTTCATCATTCGGATATTCCTACAAGGAGTTATGACCAAATTACCAAAAGCTGGAAATAATGCGATTATGCGGTCATATGTGCGACCGCGGAATCATTATGTGATCGCATAATGACACATTGTGCGACCGCAAAATGATCGCCGATATGCCCAGCACAGCCCAAGTTTCGGCAGCGATTTTGCGGTCCATTGTGTGACCCGCATACCCATTGTGCGGTCTATTGTGCGACCGCATACCTGTTCTCGGAGGGGTAATTTTCTATTTTTATAACCCGACCCCATTTGGATAAATAAGTTTTGGGAAATATTTTGGGGCAATTATCTGATAATTTTAGAGAGAAGTGAGAGTGTTCTAGAGAGAGGAAGTAGGTAAAGTGTCTTGTTCATCAAATTCTTATCCAAGCCTTGAAATCCAACAAGAAATCCCTCAAGTTCTTCATCAAAGAGGTAAGGTTCTAACCCATAATCTTCAATTTCGAATTTGGATAATGATGGGTGATTAAGAGTATGATTCATGGGTGTAAGAGTATTATTTATACGTATCAATAAGGTTTATGGAAAGAGTGTTGAGTTCAAATGGGTAAAGATTGGGTTAAAAATGGTAAAAATCTTCAATGATTTTAATTGAAGATTTGAGGGTCGAGTTGATGTCGGAATTTGGTAAAATATATATGATTAGACTCGTGGTTGAATGGGCTTCTAGATTTTGTAACTTTTGTCGGGTTCCGAGACATGGGCCCCACGGGCAATATTTGAACTAAATTTCGGATTTTATGGGAAATTAGTATTTTCTTATGGAATTAATTCCAATAAATTTTATTGACTGAATCGAATTAATTGTGAATCAATTTGAGGCGTTTGGAGGCTAATTCACGAGGCAACGGCATAACGGAGTAAAGAATTATACGGTTTGAGGTAAGTAACACTTCTAAACTCGGTTTTGAGGGTAAGAATTCCCGAATTTGGTATGATATAAATTGTTGAAGGTGACTCACACGATAGGTGACGAACATGTAGACGTGTACCACAGAAATTGTGTCTTGAATAAATCCTGTGCAGTTGTAAAATTTAAGAATCATGTTATTATCTGAACTTGTGGCACGTGTTAGAGGAATTGAGCCGAGTCTTGTCATAAATATCGTGTTTAGGCTACATGCTGATATTTTAGGACCCATGGGGTCGTGTTGTCGTTGAATTAATTGTTCAAAACAAATATACATTTCACACTCAGTAATAATTATCCATTGTGAGAATATTTATGGAATTGAGCTGCGCAACACAGCAGGCCATAATGGCTTTATACATCATTATTATATGGATCGGGGTTGCCCGCCTGCAGCAGGCCTTATAGGATTTGTTATTATACGGATCGGGTTTGTCCGCCTGCAGTAGGCCATATTGGCTTTGTATTACGCTTGGGCTGAAGGAGCCCCTCCGGAGTCTGTACACACCCCCAGATCATCGATATTCGGGATGGACTTCCCAGGGCATGGACTTGCCTTACTTACTGCTTATATATATATTTGGGATGGAGTTTCCCAGGGCATGGACTTGCCCTACTTATTTGTATTGTAATGAGTTATCTGGACATAAATCTTGTCAATATTATTTATATATAGGGATAAACTATCGCAGGGATGGATTGGCCTTATACGGTACTGAGTGACTAACTGTCAGTCGATGTGTATTTATATACGGGTTGGAATACCCCTGGGCTGGATTGGTCATAAACAGTACCAAGTGACCGGATAATGTGTGACCAGTATTTACATGAGGTCTTTCTACTGAGATGTCATATTTCTCATATCATGCAGTATTGATCTATTTCACTTGTACTGAGTTTAACTATTAAACTTGAAAGCATGCATACATTTCTGTACCATTACTTTTACTGGACTGTACCTGCGGAGCTCATCATTTCTTTCAGCCCAGAGGTTAATCTTGTTACTTATTGAGTTAGTTGTACTCATACTATACTCTACACCTCGTGTGCAGATCTAGGTGCTTTCGAACACGGAGATAGTTAGATTTCAGAGTATTATCAGTTGGAGACTATCAAGGTAGCTGCTTGGCGTTCGCTGACCTTGTCTCTCTTTCCTTTAGTTATTGTACTGTTCTATATTTTCAAACAGTGGTTTTTATCAGTCAATCATTGTACTCATATTAGATTCTAATGTACTTAGTGACACCGGTTTTGGGAGTGTTATATTTGCAATTGTGAGATTTCTTCCGCTGAATTTAATTATTTATTTTCAAATTTAAAAGATATGGTGAATTATTGAGATTTTCAGCTTGCCTAGTATTGAGATAGGCTCCATCACGACAGGTGAGATTTTGGGTCATGACAAGTTGATATCAGAGCCTAGGTATCATAGGTCTCACAAGTCATGAGCAGGTTTAGTAGAGTCTTGCGGATCGGTACGGAGACGTCTGTACTTATCTTCGAGAGGCTGCACAACCCTTAGGAAACATTGCACTTTCTTGTATTCTGTCGTGCGAATTTGTTGATTCCGGAAACTAAATTTTTGTTATTCTATTCTCTCACAGATGGTGAGAACACTTAATACCAGTTCGGACGGTCAACCACCAGTTAGGGCCGCGAGAGTCCGGGGTCATGGTAGAGGCCGGGGCCGAGGTAGAGGTCGAGGTGTAGCTCGTACCACAGTTGGACTAGCACCTGTAGTTCCACCAGTTGCTCCATCTCTGGAGAATATTCCAGATATAGTTGTGCCGACAGGATCAGCTCAGGCATCAGCTGTGCCCAATGAGATTCCAGGCCTTCAGGAGACTTTGGCCCAAATATTGGCAGCCTGCACTAGACTTGCCCAGGTGGCTTCGGCTCAGGCCGTACCTGCCACTTCTCAGGCTGGGGGAGGTACTCATACCCCTGTTGCCCTTACTCCAGACCAGGTAGTACAGGGACTCCAGATACCGAGGGCACTACCAGCCCAGCCGGTTGCAGTTGCTCAGGCCCCGGTAGTTCCTGTTATGGCAGATTATGAGCAAAGGAGACTTGAGAGATTTGATAGGCTTCGACCTCCACCATTTAGCTGTACTGAGTGAGAAGATGCTCAGGATTTTCTGGATAGGTGTCAACGGATGCTTCAGGCAGCCGGTATTCTGCAGACCAGTGGGGTCTCATTCACTACTTTTCAGTTTTCTGGGGCTGCACTCAGATGGTGGGAGAATTACGAGAGGCGTAGGCCTAGTGGCACAGCACCCCTTACTTGGCAGCAGTTCTCTGTGGTCTTTTTGGAGAAGTTTGTGCCTCAGTCCCGTAGAGAGGAGCTGCGCAGATAGTTTGAGTAGCTTCGCCAGGGTGATATGTCCATGACACAGTACGAGATGAGATTTTCTGAATTGGCTCGTCACATAGTCTGGTTGGTTCCCACTGATAAGGAGAGGATTAGGAGGTTCATTGATGGCCTCAAATATCAGCTGCAGTTACTTATGACTAGGGAGAGAGTATCTGGTGCTACTTTTGATGAGGTAGTGGACATTGCTCGGCAGATAGAGATGGTTTGTAGCCAGGAACGTGGAGAGAGAGAGAGGCTAAGAGGCCTCGTGGTCCAGGTGATTACAACGGTGTTCCTTCAGGGGGTCAGTTTTACAGCGGTAGGTGTCGTTCTTACATACACGCTCAGACGAGTTGTTCAATTCATAGTGGTGCATCATCTAACCATGGTTCATACAGTTCTCCTCAGAGTCAGTCATCTCTTAGTACACTTCCAGCCCCGAGTACATTCCGTGCACCATCAGTTCAAGGGGTATATGTACCAGGTCCTTCTGGTAGTCATTCTGGTTCCCGAGGTCTGCCTCAAGACTCGCCACCGTTCTTTGAGATGGAGTGCTATGAGTATGGAGAGCTGGGCCATTTGAGGAAATATTGTCCCCGCCGTATGCGAGGTACAGTTCAGTAGAGGAGTCAGGCTACTACTTCTGTACCAGTTGCTCCACCACCCGCTCAGCCAGCTCAGGATGGAGCTCAGTCAGCTAGGGGTCGCCCAAGAGGGGGAGGCCGATCAGGTACAGTTCAGTAGAGGAGTCAGGCTACTACTTCGAGTTTGCATAATGATGGGTGATTAAGAGTATGATTCATGGGTGTAAGAGTATTATTTATACGTATCAATAAGGTTTATGGAAAGAGTGTTGAGTTCAAATGGGTAAAGATTGGGTCCTTAATGGTAAAAATCTTCAATGACTTTAATTGAAGATTTGAGGGTTGAGTTGATGTCGGAATTTGGTAAAATTTGTATGGTTAGACTCGTGATTGAATGGGCTTCCAGATTGTGTAACTTTTGTCGGGTTCCGAAATGTGGACCACACGGGCAATATTTGAGCTAAATTTTGGATTTTATGGGAAATTAGTATTTTCTTATAGAATTAATTTCAATAAATTTTATTAACTGAATCGAATTAATTGTGGATAGATTCGAGGCGTTTGGAGGCTAATTCACGAGGCAACGGCATAGCGGAGTAAAGAATTACACGGTTTGAGGTAAGTAACACTTCTAAACTTAGTTCTGAGGGTATGAATCCTCGAATTTGGTATGATATAAATTGTTGAAGGTAACGCACACGATAGGTGACGAACATGTAGACGTGCACCATAGAAATTGTGTCTTGAATAATCCTGTAAAGTTATAAAATTTAATAATCATGTTATTATCTGAAGTGACACGTGTTAGAGGAATTGAGCCGAGGCTTGTGATAAATATCGTGTTTAGGCTACGTGCATATTTTAGGACCCATGGGGTCGTGTTGTCGTTGAATTAATTGTTCAAATAAAATATACATTTCAAACTTAGTAATAATTGTCCATTGTGAGGATATTTATGGGATTGAACTGCGCAACACAGCAGGCCATAATGGCTTTATACATCATTATTATATGGATCGGGGTTGTCCGCCTGCAGTAGGCCTTATTATCTTTACTATTTTATAGATCGGGGCTGCCTGCCTGCAGCAGGCCTTATAGGCTTTGTTATTATATGGATCGGGACTGCTCGCCAGCAGTAGGCCATATTGGCTTTGTATTACGCTTGGGCTGAAGGAGCCCCTCCGGAGTCTGTACACACCCCCAGTAAGCGTAGATGATCATCGATATTCGGGATGGACTTTCCAGGGCATGGACTTGCCTTACTTACTGCTTATATATATATTTGGGATGAATTTTCCCAGGGCATGGACTTGCCTTGCTTATTTGTATTGTAATGAGTTATCTGGATATGGATCTTGTCAGTATCATTTATATATAGGGATAAATTATCCTAGGGCTGGATTGGCCTTATACGGTACTGAATGACTGACTGTAAGTCGATGTGTATTTATATACGGGTTGGAACACCCCTGGGATGGATTGGCCATAAACGGTACCGACTGACCGGATAATTTGTGACCCGTATTTATATGAGGTCTTTCTACTGAGATGCCATATTCCTGATATCATGCAGTATTGATCTATTTCACTTGTACTGAGTTTAACTGTTGAACTTGAAAGCATGCCTATATTTCTGTACCATTACTTTTACTGGACTGTACCTGCGGAGCTCATCATTTCTTTCAGCCTAGAGGTTAGTTTTGTTACTTATTAAGTTAGTTGTACTCATACTACACTCTGCATCTCGTGTGCAGATCCAGGTACTTTCGGACACGGAGATAGTTAGATTTCAGAGTACTATCAGTTGGAGACTATCAAGGTAGCTGCTTGGCCTCCGCTGACCTTGTCTCTCTTTCCTTCAGTTACTGTACTGTTCTATATTTTCAAACAGTAGTTTTTATTAGTCAATTATTGTACTCATATTAGATGCTCGTATACTTAGTGACACCGAATTTTGGGAGTGTTATATTTGAAATTGTGAGATTTCTTTCGCTGAATTTAATTATTTCTTTTCAAATTTAAAAGATATGGTGGATTATTGAGATTTTTGGCTTGCCTAGTATTGAGATAGACGCCATCACGATAGGTGAGATTTTGGGTGATGATAGATGGCTACATTTCTGTAGAGGGCAGTTCTTTGGCTTACATTGTAATTCAAGCACTATATTCTCCTATATTCAAGAGTTACTCTTTTAAGCTTCATAAATTGATTTATCTTGCTTAGTCCTAAAAATCATCTTCTTTACAACCTTGTTTATTTTGCACTCTTTGCAATCCATATTTGATATTTCTATTTATCCTTACGATTGGTATTAAGCTATATCACATATCCTTAGAACTACGTATAAATTCAACTCTATCCGTTTTTCGGGTAAACAATAAGAGGAACCGGTAGCAAGCTACATACCAATACGTTTTGTGGGATAATATTTTAAAGTATAAAGCTACTCAAATATTGGCTGAACTAAATGTCAGTTGTGTTACTTTATGGTAAAGTTAGTTATCCAAAGTTTTATAGTTTATCATATATCTCGGTTGTTTGGAAGGAATATATAGACTTTTTTGTTTTTTCCTATGAATTCTAACAGTTGTTATGATAAATAGATAAGAATGGAAGTGTGGATTCTCTGATAGCTCATGTATGAACTATGATTTCTTAGTCCGTTTTTAATATTTATATTCTCACAAATTATTTGAGACAATTGATTGAGCAGTTGTTGGAGTCGGTATATATGTGTAAATTAGAATAAAATATATTTAAACAACGTAATATATAAAAGAATATAATTACATTATTTGGGATTACTATTTATACAAAATAAAGCGAATTACAAAACTTAAAGGTAAAAAATATTTTATTAATTTTTTTAGGACATGTGCGTGGCAAAATAGAAATATTAAAATTACATTAAAAGTTTGTTTAATTGAGAAAACGCCAATTCTTAAAAAATAAATTATTTAATTGAGAAAACACCAATTCTTAGAAAATAAATTACTAAATAAAATTAAAACTCATGAAGTTGAAGAGTTTATTGAACATTCTTGCTTATGAATAGTGATTTTAACAATCCACGATGTCATAAAGGTATCATTTAAATTGTTAAAAGTAAAGTAACTTTAATTGTATGGTTAAAATTGAAGAGACATCAGAATTATTGAGCAAATTTCAATCCAGATCTTCATCTGTTGGAAACTCTCAAAAGTGAGAATATATTGATTATCGATAAATTATCATGTATGTATATATTAGTTTGTCTTTTCAACATTAAAATACTGAAAGTAAGAAATTGTGTAACTTAAGTTGGTAGAAGTTAATGTTGTTATGAGATATACTTTTGTTGAGATAATAATAGAATATATATTTTATAATTTAAATTAAGATATTATTAAAAGTATTTTTAAATTATTACTCCATATAGTATTATTTATTTTTAAATCATATTACATTTTATTCATTTTATTAAAGACTTTATGTGAGGTTATAATGTTTGAGTTTCTGCCAATAGTTTAGTTATTTATATGTATACTTTTTTATTAATTTAGTGGGATCATAATATTATCAGTGTGGGTACTAATACTAGTACTACTACAAGCTATACCTTCCTAGAGCAAATAGATGGTTAAATTTTGACGCGCGTCTTAACTTGACTGCTCGCTTAGGTGCCATAAACTACTCTTATTATTTATCGGATGTCCCCAAAGGAACAAACTACTCTTATTAACATGAGCCCAAGTGACTTGTATAAAAAAAATTCAATTCTGAAATTAAATTAAATGCCTGGAGGAACCAATATGCTGCCTCCTTATATGAATACAAAAAATTGTTAAAAGAGCACAAAGTTTAAAAAAAGAAAAAAGAGTATAACAATGATAGTTTACTCACAAATTTTAACTTTCAGAAAAAAAATTAAGTCATACTCAAACACGAGTTTGACTTCAAATATTATTTTAAATTTCGATTTTAAACACTATTTTTTTAGTTTTACTATTATGAAATATTATAAAATGATGGATATTCATAACTCTTAAAGTAACACCAACTACTCTTCTCTATTATGTTCATGTTATAAAATATAACTCAAAGTAACAATATGGAACAAGGAAAAACTAAGTTAAGAGATATATAGAGAAAGAGATAAGAGATTTTTATTTCTTCTTCAATTGTGTGTACTTTCCTATCTATTACAAGGCCTTTATATAGGCATGAAAAGTGAAGAAAATATGTCATTGAATATGTCATTAAACATAGAAAATATGTCATTGAATATGTCATTAAGCATTTGAGATGAAGATCATGGAGGAAGTGTAGACATCCACCATAATTTGATATTTCTTATAACACTCCCCTTGAATGTCCATAGATAATGTGCCTCGTTAAAACCTTATTAGAAAAAAACAATCAGTGAAGAAAAAAGAGTGCATATATTTAGAAATACGCTTTTTGGTTGCCTCATTAAAAATATTGCAAGAAAAACCCAGTGGGACAAAACCTTGTAAGGGAAAAAGAGTACACCGCGTATTAACTCCCCATGATGAGAGTATCAATTCACATCCTTGAGCCTTCGCATCCCAATCTTGTATACTAGTTTCTTGAAGGTTGACGTCGGTAGAGATTTGGTGAACAAATCAGCCATATTATTACTTGAACGGATCTGTTGCACACTGATATCACCATTCTTTTGAAGATCATGTGTGAAAAATAACTTTAGTGAAATGTTCTTTGTTCTATCTCCTTTTATGAATCTTCCCTTCAATTGAGCTATGCATGCTGCATTGTCTTCATACAAAATTGTGAGTAGTTTGTAACACTTAAAATCACATTTGTCTCGAATAAGGTGTATTACAGACCTCAACCATACACATTCTCGACTTGCTTCGTGAATAGCAATTATCTCAGCATGATTAGATGAAGTAGCCATGATTGATAGCTTAGTCGATCGCCAAGATATTGCAGTGCCTCCACATGTAAATACATAACCTATTTGAGATCGATCCTTGTGTGGGTCAGATAACTACCCAGCATCGGCATAACCAACAAGATCTGGACTGCAATCATTACCATAAAATAAGCCCATATCGGTAGTCCCTTTTAGATACCGCAATATATGTTTGATTCTATTCCAATGTCTCCTTGTAGGAGCAGAGCTATATCTTGCTAAGACATTAACTGAAAAAGGTATGTCAGGCCTTGTAGTGTTAGCAAGATACATTAGTGCACCAATTGCACTAATATATGGTACTTCAGGACCAAGAAGCTCTTTATTATTTTCTTGAGGTCGGAACGGGTCCTTATTCACATCAAGTGATCGAACAACCATCGGAGTACTTAATGGATGTGCTCCATACATGTAAAACCATTTCAATACATTTTCTATGTAGGTAGATTGATGAACAAAAATCCAGTCTGCCAAATGTTCAATTTGCAAACCGAGACATAATTTTGTCTTTCCGAGATTTTTCATCTCGAATTCATTCTTTAAATAATCAATTGCCTTCTGGAGTTATGTAGGAGTTCTAATAAGGTTTATGTCATCAACATATACGGCAAGTACAACTAACTACGATGTTGTTTTCTTTGTAAAAATACATGGACAAATGACATCATTTATATAACCTTCCTTTAATAAATTTTCACTAAGGCGGTTATACCACATTCTTTCTGATTGCTTTAGAGTATACAAAGATCTTTGCAATTTTATTGAAAATATTTTCCTAGACTTTGAATTATATGCATCAGGTATTTTAAATCCCTCGGGAATTTTCATGTATATCTCATTATCAAGTGAGCCATAAAGGTAGGCTGTAACCACATCAATTAAATGCATGTCAAGCTTTTTATGGACAACAAAATTAATGAGATAACGGAATGTTATAGCATCCATAACAGGAGGATACGTCTCTTCATAATCGACGCCAGGCCTTTGTGAAAATTCTTGTACAACAAGGCGTGCCTTATATCTTTGTACCTCATTTTTCTCATTCCTTTTACGTACAAAGACTCATTTATAGTCAAGATGCTTAACACTATTAGGTGTTTGGACTACAGGCCTAAAAACTTCACGTTTCGCAAGTGAATCCAACTCATATTGGATTGCTTCTTGCCATTTTGGCCAATCACGTCTTTATCGACATTCTCCAACAGATTGAGGTTCAAGATCCTCATTATCTTTCATAATGCTAGATGCAACATTGTATGCAAAGACATAATCCACCACTATATTCAATCGATTCAAATTTGTCTCAATATCGATTGAATTTATTGATAGTTCCTTATTTTCTTGAGTCTCGGGCTCATCGATATCCTCATGAATCTCAGGATTGGTGAAATCATAGGTTTCTTTATGAGACTCTTTCGTAGTGTCATCTTGATCATTTATTTTCCTTTTTCTAGGATTTCGATCCTTAGAACCCAATGGTCTACCACGTTTTAGACGTGCTTTTGACTCATTAGCTATGACATTAGAAGATTGTCTAACAAGGACATCAATACGGATTGGATCATTCTCTGCAGGGATATGTGATTTCGTTATCTTTTCAGATCCATAAATACATCTGGCATTTGATTTGCTATTTTCTGCAAATGGATAATCGTTTTCACCTCTTTTTAACAAATAGAGGAACGTGGATCAAGATGAGACAATGATGTATTTTTTCACAAAATTTCACGTTTGGTTTCACCAATTTGTTCCCCTAATTTTGGGAAAAATGCCTCATCGAATCGACAATCTACAAATCGAGCAGTGAACAAATCTCCCATTAATGTTTCAAGGTAGCGAATAATGGAGGGCGATTCAAACCCAACATATATTCCTAACCTTCTTTGGGGACCCATCTTGGTGCAATATGGCGGTGCTACAGGTACATATACAGCGCATCCAAAAATTCTTAGATGGGATATATTAGGTTCATGACCCAAAACTAATTGCACCGGGGAATATTTATCATAATTTATCAGTCTGAGATGAATTAGAATTGTTGCATGCAAAATAGCATGACCCCAAACTGAAGTGGGTAACTTGGTTTTCATGAGTAATGGTCTTGCCATCAATTACAGACGTTTAATCAAAGATTCTGCAAGGCCATTTTGAGTGTGAACATGAGCTACATAATGTTCCACTTTTATCCAATTGATAAGCAATAATCATTAAATGCTTGGGATGAAAACTCAGTGGCATTATCAAGTCTGATTGACTTAATTAGATTATCGGGAAATTGTACCTGTAATCGAATTATTTGTGCCATTAATTTTGCAAATGCCAGGTTGCGAGAGGACAATAGGCATACATGAGACCATCTAGAAGATGTATCTATTAAGACCATAAAATATCTAAACGACCCACTAAGTGGATGAATAGGTCCACAAATAGCCCCTTGTATACGTTCAAAAAATGCCGGGGACTATATCCCAACATTTGTTGGTGATGGTCTAATAATCAACTTACCTTAATAACAAGAAGTGAAAGAAAATTTATTATTTAAAAGAATCTTTAAATTCTTTAATAGATGCCCATTTGAGTTCTCTATAATTCGTCTCATCATAAATGATCCGGGATGTCCCAATCGATCATGCCAAAGTACAAAAGTATTGGAATTAGTAACCTTTTGGTTACGATAGAATGTGCTTCAATTGCACTAATTCTTGTCCAATACAAGCCACAAGATAAAGATGGGAATTTCTCAATAACCCTTTTCTGGCGAGAGACATTCTTGGTAACAATGAGATATTCGAGATTATTCTCATCTATTATCGCAATATGAAATCCATTTTGGCGGATATCGTTAAAACTCAACAAGTTCCTCTTGGACTTGGAGGAGAACATTGCATTCTCTATGATAAGTATTGCTCCCTTAAGCAGAGTTATAGTAGCTCTTCCAGAGCCTTCAATTAATTTTTTATTACCATATATTCATCAACATCTATATGGTGAATATCTCTTTTAAAGAGAAAGTTATACCATTATGGTCATGGTCAAAATTAGATGCAAAATCTGTTTCTTGCATTATTGTTGTCCTTTAATAATCACATTGCCAAAATATTTTGGCGTACAATAGGTACGTGGCCAATGACCATTCATGCCATAATAATGAATTATTTTCTTATTTCATCTCAAACTCCCTTCTCGAGGTGAGTGTGGTATATTTACTACCTCTAGCATGTTCATATTCTTGCAAGAATGAATATGTATTCATAATGATTATCACATTGTTTTCACACTCACTTCAGGAATGGAACATAATAATCCATGCGTGCTTTATAAAATCTCATGCCATATCAATGGCAAACATCACTTTCACAAAGTGAAGGATTATTTTGAGAGCCATTATTGTTCTCATTACCATAATAATGACGATTATAATTTCGTCCATTACCACGTCCACATCCATTCATACCTCCACGGTAACATCATGTCTTATTTTAGAATTATGGGACTGGTTTTCACTATTGGCGGCGATTGAATTTAATTTGCATATGCGGAAATTTCATTAACTGAACTCAATCAAATAAAAAGTATCAAGCAAATATAGAAAATACATAATCAATTAAAATCTATGTGTCCTTTGTGATAATTATCCCACTTTAAGATGGAAGAAATATGTGATAAAATAGAAAGGAAAAATATGTGCTCTCTCAAAAGTCTTCACTTTGTGTTTCTTAATATTAACACATAGGAATATAATACTTGTTATAGGAAAAGTATTTGTCGTTCTTTATACCAAAAATCCTTACATGATTTGATGAACTTTCAAGAAAAACTTTTCCATAAAGCAAGTTTGTTCATGTATGGAAACATAAATAGCAAAGTGTAAAAGAAATTGAAAACTAATTAGAAAAGGCTAACCGTGATGGCCGAATATATGCCGGGGTTGTACATCTTATACTGTCATTGTTCTTACCATATTATTAATATTAAATGATGCTGCCGGTACTGGCCGTATCATAACAACTCAGTTGGCTAGAACTTCGTGCTGATAACGTGTTATAAAATATAACTCAAAGTAAAAATATGGAACAAGGAAAAACAAGCTAAGAGATATATAGAGAAAGAGATAAGAGATTCTTATTTCTTCTTCAATTGTATGTATTTTTCTATCTATTACAAGGCCTTTATATAGGCGTGAAAAGTGCAAAAAATATGTCATTGAATATGTCATTAAACATAGAAAATATGTCATTGAAAATGTCGTTAAGCATTTAAGATGAAGATCATGGATGAAGAGTAGACATCCACCATAATTTGATATTTCTTATAACAGTTGATAAATTTTCATTACTTTCCACCAGTATATTTATGACTCTCAAACCTCCATTATCTCCTCCATGATCCTCCTACATGATCTCAATGGTTAATGTCATGTTTAAGATAACTATTTTATAACCCTTTATATATATCTGTATAAATAGAGGCATAAGATGTGATATGTAATATACACTTTAAAATGCTTGAAATAAATAAGAAGCTCTTATCTCTTGTCTTTCTTTATCTTTTTATTATTCTTGCTTTCATCTTTGATATATTATACTAACTCTTTTAGCTTGATTTTACCACATTCATCAAATAATGTCTGAACACCTAGGGTCTATTTGGAAAGGCATGTGTAATTACTTGGTTATATATATACCAGGGTATTAATTAGGGTTGGGCATATATCGGGAAAGGCCGATAGCCCGAACTGAAAAATACTTATTGGTTTATTAGTATCGGGTTATTGAGTTAATCGTTCGGTAACGGTTCAGTGCTATTAGACTCTTGGGTTATCGGTTCGGGTCTCGATTTGTTCATTTTATTAACAGTTTAACCGATAACGCAATAAGATTTTTCAAAATTATAGTTATACCATGTATAAGGTAAAATCGATTCATATTAAATACTTGTATAATAGAGCGACATGTAGAATCAGAGATAGGCGGAAAGTGAGACAGGTGGAAACCAAGACCGGGGGCAGCAGCTTCGGTTAGCACCAGAGAGCCCTCGAAGGGAAGATTGCTAACGAAGACAAACGAGTGTCTGCCACCCAGTATCATTCAATGAAGCATTTTCTGCAATATTAAATACACAGTCCGTTATAGGGAATTATGGCATTCATAGCCTGCCGTTACACATTCTTCAATGGTCCCCATAATTATCATTTAAGAGGGGCTTGATTCTAGGACCTTGTACTCTAGGTGCAACTATAAATAGTGATTTCAATAACCATTGTAAGGACACGAATTTTCTGACAAACTTACGCTATCTACTCTTCAAAAGCTAAATAACATTTCATTTCTTTCTTATTAATATTGTTGTTACTGTCTTCGAAAGCTCCGCTCCCAGAATCAGGCTATTCATTTTCTTATCTCGATTTTAACGCTAAGTTTTGTATTTTATTTAATTTATTTATCGTTTTGGGATCAAATCAATTCTCTTGTCTATAAATCACGCTACAAATTCAACTGTACTGTTTTACGGGTAAACAGTTCGGTGCCTACCGTGGGGCTGGACAGTTGTGTAATTGGGTTGATCCTTGAACCTATTACTAACCTGTTTAATTCTTTGTTCCTTTTTTAAAAATCATAAGAATGGCAGATAACGGTGTCAACATCACACACAACGTTGAGGCCCAAGGAAATTAGCCTCAACACGAAAATTTGATCAGCGATACCCATAACGAGAAGGGCGTAGCCACTCCGGTCCATGGCGGGCAATATCCACAACACGTTCGAGAGGAAACTCCTGACGATGCTAAATACAAGCACGTTGTGGAAATGGTGAGAATCTTAAGGGACCAACTAAAGGCTATTATGGGCCATTTCTCACGACAAGATCATCTCATGATGGAGTTGAAGCAAGCGTTGTCGGGTGCCTCCAACACCGCGAATGGTAGAGGTCCAGTTCCTCCCGGTGCTCCCATAAACCAAGCATCACAAAGAGTTGATAACAACACCCCGAGGGGTGAGGTCGATTTCAACAAGGACGGGGGGAACGGTGGCGGATTCGGTAATAACAACGAGAATGATCCCAAACTCCTGAATTGATCAAATTTCGGGTGCACCGCCTATGTTGAAAGGATCGGACACAAAGAAATATACCCAGTTGTCATTCAACCAAGCGCGGCACCGGAATTGATCCCGAAGCAGTTCAAAATTCCAAACGTGCCAAAATATGATGGGGCTTTGGATCCTCAGGAGCACATCACCACCTATACGATGGCGGTGAAAGGAAACGACTTAGCTTCGCACGAGACTGAATCAGTCTTATTGAAGAAATTCGGGGATACCCTCACAAAAGGGGCTCTGGCATGGTATTTACTTTTGCCCGAGCACTCAATAGATTCCTTCGCGATGCTCGCGGATTCTTTTATCAAGGCCCATGCCGGGGCGAGGAAGGTACAAACCCAAAAGACCGACATATTTCGAATTGCGCAAGGAGATTTCGAACTGATATGGGAGTTCGTGACCAGATTTTAAAAGGAAAGGATGCTGATATCGGTCATGCCGGACGAATGGACAGCTGAGGCATTTACTAAAGGGCTGAATTCAAGGAGTTCTGACGCTTCCCGGAAATTGAAAGAAAGTCTGCTCGAGTTCCAGGCAACAACATGGGCAGATGTCCACAATCGCTATGGGTCGAAGATAAGAATAGAGGATGACCAACTCGGTTTTCCGCCATCCACCAAGGGTCAGGATCGAGAAAAGAATAAGGAAATGTTGAAAGATGATCTCGACGCAGATCGACAATCTTCTAGAGATTGGTGTTTTCCCTATGAAATGGCTGAAGGATGTGGCAGAGGTTCCGGTCGGCGGATAGATTCGCTACCAATAGGAGAGCTGATCCCGGATAGAATAACAAATTGTTGCATGACAAAGAGGTATCGGGCTCCCAGGACTCCACCTACCCCAGGTTGTCCGAATACAATTTCAACGTCAGCGTGGTAGAACTGGTATCGGCAATGAGAAATATTAAAGAAGCTCGATTCCCGAGGCTGATGAGATCTGGCCCCAGTTAGAGGGATCCTAATCTTTGGTGCGAGGATCATGGGACTAACGGTCATCGAACAGGGGACTGTCTTCATTTATGCGAGGAGGTGGCGACATTGTCGAAAAATGGCCATCTTAAAGAATTCTTAAGCGATCGAGCTAAGAATAACTACGGCCGTAACCCGGATAATGCGGAACCCTCAAAAGCAGGAGAAGACCCCCCTCGTCTAACAATCAACATGATTTTCAGGGGGAATGAGATTAATGGTGTAACCTTTTCGGCAGCTAAAAAGACAAAAGTATCGGTGAACCATAGCAAGAGACTCCGGGAAGTCACCGAGGATGACATCACCTTCACAGAGGAGGACGCAGATGGACTCCTACTACCGTACAACGATGCCCTTCTAATTTCTCTTAAAGTTTAAGATTATAAAATTAAACGTGTTTTGGTGGACCCAAGGTGTTCAGCCAATATTATCCAATGGAGAGTGCTGGAACAAGCCAAGCTAACCGGAAGTATTATTCCGGCCACAAAGCTCCTCGCCAAGTTCAATTTAGCAAACGTGACAACCGGAGGAGAAATTTTTCTTCCTGCAATTACTGAAGGGGTAATGAAGATGAGCCTTTATGAAGTAGTAGGCAGCGATATGGACTACAATAGTATTCTTGGAAGACCATGGCTATACGAGATGAAGGTTGTGCCGTCAACATATCATCAACTTTTGAAATTCCTAACTCCTGAGGGAATTAAACAAATAAGAGGAGATCAACCGGTTGTAAGGGAGATAAACGGGATGTCAGTTTCCAGTAGCAAAGGAATGGAGCATACGGCATAGAAATTATAAGAACCGACGCCTGCTCCCGTACTGAACAAAGATAAAAAGGGGCAGGAGTCGTCGGAATCTTATCAGGTACCAAGATACTTCCAGGTACCAGAAGAAACGGACGCAACCAAATCCATAGCGTAAGCACTCGAACAAGTTTCATTGTTCGAAAAAATTCTTGGAGAGGAAGTTCCACTTGTTGACAGGGTTAAACCCCGAGCTCGGGTCAGGATTTATAGAATTTCTTAAATTTAACATTGATTGTTTTGCGTGGTTGCATGCGGATATGACAGGTATCCCGCCAGAGGTGACCGTGCATAAGTTAAGCCTGAATCCTAACATCCCTCCAATAAGGTAGAAGAAACGCCATATTGCCGAGGTCAGAAACAAATTTGTCAAAGAAGAGGTAACTCAATTGCTTGATATCAGTTCAATCCGGGAGGTATAGTATCCTAATTGAATAGCTAATGTAGTAGTAGTTCTAAAAAAGAATAATAAATTTTGTACGTGCATAGATTATAAGGATATGAATAGAGCATGCCCCAAAAGACTCGTCCCCATTTCCAGACATTGATCAAATAATCGATGCGATGACCGAGCACGAGTTGATGAGTTTCCTCGATGCCTATTCCGGGTACAACCAAATAAAAATGAACCCGGAGGATTAAGAAAAAACTTCGTTCATAATGAACTTTGGTACATATTGCTATAGTGCGATGCCTTTCGGGCTTAAGAACGTTGGAGCCACTTATTAGAGGCTCATGAACAAAATGTTTGAAAACCAAATAGGGAAAACGATGGAAGTTTACATAGATGATATATTGGTTAACTCTTTGAATGTAGGTGATCATCTGAAACACCTCCAGGAAACTTTTGACATCCTAAGGAACCACAATATGAAGCTTAACCCCAAAATATATGCATTCAGAGTCAGCTCATGTAAGTTCTTAGGGTTCCTGGTGTCACAAAGGGGGATCGAAGTCAATCCCGATAAAATTAAAGCCATCGAAGACATTCCCAACCAGTTGTCAAATGTGAAAGAAGTTAAGAGGTTAACACGAAGACTGGCTGCTTTGAGCAGGTTCATTTCCTGGTCTTCAGAAAAGTGCCATCACTTCTTCTCACTTCTAAAGAAGAAGAAGAACTTCGAATGGACTCCGGAATGCCAGCAGCCTATGAAAGATTTGAAAAGGTATTTGTCAAGCCCTCCACTATTATCGAAACCGGAGGAAGGCGAACAATTGTTGATTTACATAGTGGTATCAGAAGTAACAGTAAGTGTTGTTTTAGTCCGTAAAGACAAAGGTACACAATCTCCTATTTATAATGTTAGTAAAATTTTAACGGGAGCATAAACTCGCTACCCACATCTCAAAAAATTGGCCTTAGCTCTCGTAGTCTCCGATCAAAAGCTTAGGCCTTATTTTCAATGACACCTGATAGCCATGGTGACAACCTTTCCCCTGCGGAATATCCTTCACAAACCTGAACTTTCAGGTCGACTGGATAATTGGACAGTCGAAATGAGTGAATTTGACATAGAGTATAAACCTAGGACTACGATCAAGTCACAAGTTTTGGCCGACTTTATGCCCGTTTTCAGTCTGGGACTGCTGTCTTTGGCCACCAAAGAAGCAGTGATGGTATTGGAATCGACATCGGGAGTCTGGGCCTTGTTCACGGACATAGCTTCCAATGTGAAAGGGTACGGACTTCGGGTAGTATTAATTAAGCCTTCGGGAGAAACCCTGAGACATGTAAGAACTGTTCCCTTGACTAACAATAAAGCGGAGTATGATGCCTTGACTGCAGGACTCGAGTTGTCCCGGGGACTAGACTCCGAGGTCATAGAAATCAAATGTGATTCCCAACTAGTAGTAAATCAGGTCTACGGAATCTTCGACGCCAAAAAGGAATGCATGCAACAATATGTAGTGAAAGTCCAGGCTTTGCTTGCACAGTTTAGGGAATAGTCAATAACCCATATTCAGGGGGAGGAAAACACGGAAAAGCAGACGCACTGGCCAATCTGGGCTTGTCCACGGAAATGAAGGGATCAGACTTCGATACGGTCGTGCAGCTTATGCATTCGGAATTGTATGTGGATGGTTATTATGAAGTAAACGCGACTAATTTAGTCTGGGACTGGAGGAATGAGATCATTGACTATCTTGAGCAAGGGAAACTACCCAAAGATCCCAAGGCATCTCGGGCGCTGCGCACTAAAACAGCCCGATAATACTTCAGGGGAGGTCAATTTTATAGAAAATCTTTCCAAGACCCATTGGCCCGATGTTTAGGAGCCTACGAATCTAATTATGGCATGAGAGAAGTTCACAAAGAAATCTGTGGAAATAACTAGTGCGCGGATTCCTTGGTATTAAAGCTAATTAGGGCAGGATACTACTGGCCTCAAATGGAACAAGACGCTAAGACTTATGTTCAGAAATTCAATAAGTGTCAACGCCACGCACCGTTGGTGCATCAACCGACAAAATTATTGCACTTGATTTTGTCGCCCTAACCATTCATAAAAATGGGGGATGGACATAGTTGATCAGTTGCCGCCGGTTCCCAGTAAGGTAAGATTTCTTTTAAATTTAACTGACTACTGTTCTAAGTGGGTTGAAGCAGGTCCTTACTAGTAAATCAATGAGCACGAAGTAGTCGATTTCCTGTGGGAGAACATAATTTGCAGGTTTGGGATACCAAAAGAGATAGCTTGCGACAACGGGCCACAATTTATAGGCTCAAAGGTCACAAAATTCCTTGAAGACTTGAAAATCAAAAGAATCACCCCATCACCATACCACCCAAGCACAAACGGCCAAGAGGAATTGACAAACAATGTGATTATTCAAAATCTTAAAAAGAGATTGGAAGCAACCAAAGGCAACGGGCCCGAAGAGCTACCGGGAGTGCTATGAGAATACCGAACAACGGCCAAATCAAGCTCGGGGGATACAACTTTATCTCTCATATACGGAGCAAAATCCCTGATCTATGTGGAAGTAGGAGAATGAGATACTTTCGGGTGGACGAAGAAGCAAACAACGAAGCATTATTGGTCAGATTAGAGCTGCTCGACGAACACAGGGACTTGGCGCATATAAGGATGGTGGCCCAAAAACAAAGAATGGAAAGATATTACAATCGACGAGAGCTCAACACACGAAAGCTGATTCCAACATGGGAAGGCCTCTACCGCGTTTCAGTTGTCACCAAAAATGGATCATACGAATTGAAAAATCAAGACGGAGTAAAATTGTCAAGAAACTGGAATGTGGCACACCTCAAAAGATACTATTGCTGATAAGCACCGCCTATACAGAAAGTATGTGCTGTACTCTTTTTTTCTTCGTCCAGTTTTTATCCCAATTGGGTTTTTCTAGCAAGATTTTTAACGGGCAGCAAGGAAAAGCATACTACGAAGAAAGCACTGTCAACAGAAATAAGACCTTTAAATGACAAGGCAGTAAGTAATGAACCGCTATGGGACGGTTAGATAATATCTTACTCGGTAGCAAAGTTCCTATCGAGAAATAAAGTTTGCTATCGAGCCACGTTACCCGACCGCTCATGAGTGCAAACCATTGGGGTGGTTAGATAGTCTTCAGCTCTATAGCAAAGTTCCTAATAGGAAGTGAAGCTTGATATCGGGCCAAAGATTATCCAACCATTCACTAGTGGGATCTTCAGAGGAGCAAGACTTCCGGTATTCAAATTTGCATTCTTCGGATTCGAACACTTGGGGGAATGATATGAGAATACGGCAACATGACTGCCATATAAACCGGGACTACAAAATCTGGGAACAAAGTTGTATCATTGGGACCGGGGACTGCACGACCAGCCCTGAAGAAACAAGTTGTACAAGTTAGCCACAAGTAATGACAATTTCTTTTCAGCATAACGAATGCTTATGTACTTTTTGAAAATGGAAGGAATAAAGTAAAGTCCTTTTATTTTTATCTTGTTTCTTATCCAAACGATGAATTAATTTTATCATTTAAAAGTTAATCAAGTACTTCAAATGCTAATGTCGGAATGAACAGGAAACATCCTCTTCAGGAGCACCGTAAACATAAGAGGGCTCTCTCTTATGAAACCCTCACAGTAAAGGGTTGGTTCCGAAAGAATTCATGTCCAGGTTCCATATACTATCAGGGAAAAAACACACCTGAAATCTTGCATAACTCGCTGCAAAGAGGAAAAAACAATACTTAAACTAAAAAGTACGTTTATATAACAAACGTGCCAAGCAGCACAAGTACAAAAGTATGAAGTGAAAATCAAAAAAGAAAGAAAGCAAAAAGCTAAACTACTGCATCCCCAGAACCTGGGGGAAGAGAAGCATTTGTACCCTCAGGAGAAGTAGATGGATATACCGCCGGCTCGGGATCTTGACCTTCATCGTCATCCCTTTTAAGCTCTTCCTCGGTTCCTGAGAACTCAAAACCAGAACCAAAAGAGTCACTCGCATCAGGTTGGACCGAGAGACCCCTTCGGGCAGTTGACTTTAGCTCACAGGCCTTGGCGATCTCGGCATCAAAGTCAATGACGCCCGCTTTGGCCTCTTCCAAGGTTTTTCTCCTCATGCTATACATGGAATATGTTTTTTTAACAATGAGGGAAGCTGCTCGGCACTAAAGCTCTTCTTTAAGCTGGTCAACCTTGGTTGAAAGGTTATTTTGCTCTAATATAGCGGCCTGAAGGCTGATGTCAAGGTCACGGATAGTGGAGTTATAAACTTTATTGTGCTCCATGACCTTTCTATACTTCTGTTCCATCCGGGTATGCTTCTCCTCAGCAGCAGTAGCCTCTTCAGCTTTGGAGTTCAAGGCTGCCTCCAAATTCTTTAGTCTTTCAGTAGAGGCAGCCTCACGATCGGCAGCAACAAGAATAGCATTTTGGACCTTGGACCACTTTGACTTGGCCTCTTGAAATTGTACCCTTAACAGGGCGGCCTCTTGGCTGAGGGTCATCGCCTCTTGTTCACTCTGCTGCAACCGAGCCTCCAACTCAACGACCTCGGCAACTTGTGCTTCTAGTGCCAGGAGGTGAGCTAACATTTGATCCCGCTCAGATGTGAGTTTCTATTTATCAAGGATCAACTTTTAAAGGCCCTCAGAAGCAAGAAAGTTAGCCTGCAAAGCAAAAGTTTAAATCAAAAATCTTGTCATAACAAATCTAGAAGAAATAGTAGAGGGAACAAATAGCGTACCATTGTTGCATTGTGCATGGCATTATTTATCATACACTCCCCGAGAGAGAATGTATTTTATTCTTATCTTTGTCTGAAGCTAGAGGCTTCAAGTAATTAGCATGTTCCACCGACCTGGACAGCAGATGGCACCCGATAGAGACCGAGAGGTAAACGCTCCTTCTCCTCTGAGGATCTTCGGAGGGAGGCGAATAGTTATGCCCTATATTCCCATAGCCTGGGGACTAGGGAAGAGGGACATCCTCCTCTCGAGTGTATGCGGCCAGTGGAGATGATGTAGCATTTGCTGGTGGAGAAGGCATGATTAGCGAAGAAGGAGATGAAGCGGATAGCGTTATGGGTTGAGAAGCAACTACGGCAAAAGCAATGCTAATTATTGGTTTCTCATCAATCGAAGATGGAAGTGACCTGGTACCCATCCTTACAGTATCGAGAACAATGACTTGGGCTCGGAAGAGAGAATCGGTATCCTCCATTATAGCACACTCTCCCCAGAGCGCTTGGACGTCGTCATCGATTGGTGTTGTTAGCTCAGCAGATTGAGCATCGTGTTGAGCTGATGAAGGTCATCATTTCCTCTATAGGGATTGGCTCCCCCATCATCATCGATCACCACAGTGGTTACGACAAGCTCGGGCACGATGTTCTTCACCCTTTTATTTTTACCCTCGATTGTAGAGAAACGTCGCCTTTTTTGTTGCTTGTTCTCTGGCCGAGAAATCTGAGAGGAAGCACCTGCATCGGAAACAGGTTTGATGACACCCGTTTGGGCAAAGGCCTTCTGCAGCAACCTCATCGCATATGCGTGATCAGCCAAAACGTCCTCCTCGGGGATGATAACAGAGCCCTACAAAAGACCTGAATTCAACAGAAAGAGAAGTTAGCCAGTTTTCTTATATGTGAGATAAAAACAAGATAAGTTTGGGAATCAACTTACCATGATTTTTGACCTTTCCACCTGTATTTAAGGTCCAGTTCTTTCCACCGGCGGGTCTTAGGCGTGGTGACATCCAAAATCTTCTAGACCCACTGGTCTAGGCCTTCAACCCTTAGTGGTATCCACCGAGTTGCTTAAATAATGAAAAGAGAAGGATCGGTAATAGCATGGAACAACCTTTAATCAGAAAAAAGACGGATATTGAACTTACGTGTACGATTCCATGACTCAGGAAAAGATGGAGTTGTGGCCGGGATGATATACTAGTAGCAATTATAACGACCCATTCCATCCATCCACTGCCATTGTCATTATCCATGTTGGTGAGCAAAACATGGTGACCACATTTGCTGAAGCTTATCATTCCCCTATGAAAAATCATGGAGGAATAAAGGTTCATCAGTCGAGCCACGGAGAACTCTTCCCCCGTCTCCTAGTGTTAGGGCCTGATTCTTTGTCAATCGGACGTGGCGCGCCTGTGGCAAGGATTGAGGCGTGATGGCCTTGCCGTTGGCCTATGCGGGAGCAAAACGATCATGCGGGACAATGGACGAGAAACATTGTCATGAGAACAAGTATTGTCCAAGGTCTTGAGACAGACAAGACGGGCTTGGCAAAGGCTTGATGAGGCAGTGCGGGCAACTTTGGGCGGCATGAAGCGGCATGCGCGCCAAAGGCAAAGGTACGGGCAGTTCGGATTGTGGGAGCGCCAAGTGCAAGCTAAGCTAAATTGCGGGGGCACGGAATGATGGCAAAGGGTTTCAATAGCTAAGGCAAAGCTATGTGAGACAAAAGACAAGCAATGGCACGGATGAAACAAGTGTTGACAAAGACAAGGCAGAAATGCGGCTAAGGCAATGTGCGGCCGACAGGCGTCGGGCGTGTGCGGTAAATTCATGGGCAGCAGGTTGCGGACAAAGACATTGGCGCGGAGCAATGTCAGAATCAGCCAAGGATGGGCGCAATGCCAGACTTGGGGCGGGCAATAGCTGACCAAGACAAAGGGCACATGTAGTGCACATGCCAAAGCAGTGGGCCGTTGTATTTTTGTAATGACTTGTATCCATGTCTGTTTAGTGCTTGTAGCTAATATCATTTCGTGTGGGAAAAATAGCCTAAGTAGTTGGGGATGTCAACTACAAGTTAGGACAGATTTAGCAAAGCTGTGTACAAGGCAGGTTTCAGTGGAAGGTGGGGCCAGAGCTCCACCAAAGGGCTGAGTGCTCCAGGAAACAGGGCCAAGTGCTCCACAATGGATGCTGATGAAGGCCATTTCGTGGTTAATGCCCCATTAAGTGGTCTAAGTGCTGATTTAGTGCTTGAAGTGGAACAAGCACTAGAATAGGCAGCCCCTTTGCATGTTGTCCATTAATATCTGCCAGTGGAAGCCCCATATATCTCTATATATATGGGGGCATTTCGTGGATCAGGATATCAGGATATCAAGGCATGCATCAAGGCATGATGAGAGTGCCTTGTATCAAGACGAAAATCAAGGCTGAGAGAGTCTTTGATCAAGAATAGATCAAGGCTAAGTCTTGTACAGAAGGAGAGGGTCTTCAAATGAAGAAGAGGGTCTCCGAGACGAAGACGAAGACGAAGTGGTGCTAGGACTTGGCATGGGCAGGTCTTAGTGAGCAAAGATCGACTTGTGATCTTTGCAAAGTGGGAAAACAAGAAAGAAACGTGAGGGTTTCTGAGTGTTTTCTAAAGTGGGCTAGGGCTTGGCATGGGCAGGTCTTAGTGAGCAAAGATCGACTTGTGATCTTTGCCAAGTGGGAAAACAAGAAAGAAACGTGAGGGTTTCTGAGTGTTTTCTAAAGTGGGCTAGGGCTTGGCATGGGCAGGTCTTAGGGAGCAAAGATCGACTTGTGATCTTTGCCAAGTGGGAAAACAAGAAAGAAACGTGAGGGTTTCTGAGTGTTTTCTAAAGTGGGCTAGGGCTTGGCATGGGCAGGTCTTAGGGAGCAAAGATCGACTTGTGATCTTTGCCAAGTGGGAAAACAAGAAAGAAACGTGAGGGTTTCTGAGTGTTTTCTAAAGTGGGCTAGGGCTTGGCATGGGCAGGTCTTAGGGAGCAAAGATCGACTTGTGATCTTTGCCAAGTGGGAAAACAAGAAAGAAACGTGAGGGTTTCTGAGTGTTTTCTAAAGTGGGCTAGGGCTTGGCATGGGCAGGTCTTAGGGAGCAAAGATCGACTTGTGATCTTTGCCAAGTGGGAAAACAAGAAAGAAACGTGAGGGTTTCTGAGTGTTTTCTAAAGTGGGCTAGGGCTTGGCATGGGCAGGTCTTAGGGAGCAAAGATCGACTTGTGATCTTTGCCAAGTGGGAAAACAAGAAAGAAACGTGAGGGTTTCTGAGTGTTTTCTAAAGTGGGCTAGGGCTTGGCATGGGCAGGTCTTAGGGAGCAAAGATCGACTTGTGATCTTTGCAAAGTGGGAAAACAAGAGAGAAACGTGAGGGTTTCTAAGTGTTTTCTAAAGTGGGCTAGGACTTGGCATGGGCAGGTCTTAGTAGCTATGAACGACTTGTGTTCATAGCAAAATGGGAACCAAGAGGGAAACGTGAGGGTTTCTAAGTGTTTCCGAAAGTGGGCTAAGGCTGGAGCGTTGGCAGGTCTTAGTGTGACAAGATCTATTTGTGATCTTGGCCGGTCGAAGTGGGCTGTGAACGGATTGTGTTCATGGCAAAGAGAGGTCCTTTGTATATTTTGTTATTAATACAAAGGTTGGGTTTTTCCCGTAAGTGTTGGTGTTCTCTTTGTGTTGCTGCCAAATCTCCTGGGAAGCCAAACTTGATGAAAAGTTGGCTAAGTGTTGGAAAAGGCTGAGTAACTTGAGTGTCGAGTTGCTGCCGCGCGGTGTCAAGTTAGGCGCGAAAAATTGGCCCGACTTGGCCCCGTGACAACTGGTATCAGAGCTGAGACGGAATTACTTTGTTACAACTAGTATCAGAGTAAAGAAGAGTGCTTAGCTGAACTGCTTTGATAGACGAGTATCGGAGCAGAGCAAGATTTATGGCAGTGGTAAGACGATCAGTAGCAGACGGAATGTTGCTGTTTGAGAACATGACTTGTGGCATAAATGCTGAACTGCGCCAATGGTGGAACAGTTCGTGGGAGCAAGAAATGTCAAAGTCCGGGAAACTCTCTTGTGGAATGGAGCAACAAGGGCGTTGTCTGTCAACAACTCCTTGGGGCAGATCCATTAAGTCGGCTCGACGAGGACGTCGATTTCAAAGGGTGCGGGTGATTTGTTAGGGCCCGATTCTTTGTCAATCGGACGTGGCGCGGCTATGGCAAGGATTGGGGCGTGATGGCCTTGCTGTTGGCCTATGCGGGAGCAAAACGATCATGCGGGACAATGGACGAGAAACATTGTCATGAGAACAAGTATTGGCCAAGGTCTTGAGACAGACAAGACGGGCTTGGCAAAGGCTTGATGAGGCAGTGCGGGCAAATTTGGGCGGCATGAAGCGGCATGCGCGCCAAAGGCAAAGGTACGGGCAGTTCGGATTGTGGGAGCGCCAAGTACAAGCTAAGCTAAATTGCGGGGGCACGGAATGATGGCAAAGGGTTTCAATAGCTAAGGCAAAGCTATGTGAGACAAAAGACAAGCAATGGCACGGATGAAACAAGTGTTGACAAAGACAAGGCAGAAATGCGGCTAAGGCAATGTGCGGCCGACAGGCGTCGGGCGTGTGCGGTAAATTCATGGGCAGCAGGTTGCGGACAAAGACATTGGCGCGGAGCAATGTCAGAATCAGCCAAGGATGGGCGCAATGCCAGACTTGGGGCGGGCAATAGCTGACCAAGACAAAGGGCACATGTAGTGCACATGCCAAAGCAGTGGGCCGTTGTATTTTTGTAATGACTTGTATCCATGTCTGTTTAGTGCTTGTAGCTAATATCATTTCGTGTGGGAAAAATAGCCTAAGTAGTTGGGGATGTCAACTACAAGTTAGGACAGATTTAGCAAAGCTGTGTACAAGGCAGGTTTCAGTGGAAGGTGGGGCCAGTACTCCACCAAAGAGCTGAGTGCTCCAGAAAACAGGGCCAAGTGCTCCACAATGGATGCTGATGAAGGCCATTTCGTGGTTAATGCCCCATTAAGTGGTCTAAGTGCTGATTTAGTGCTTGAAGTGGAACAAGCACTAGAATAGACAGCCCCTTTGCATGTTGTCCCTTCATATCTGCCAGTGGAAGCCCCATATATCTATATATATATGGGGGCATTTCGTGAATGAAGGCATCAAGGCATGAAGGCATCAAGGCTGATGAGAGTGCCTTGTATCAAGACGAAAATCAAGACTGAGAGAGTCTTTGATCAAGAATAGATCAAGGCTAAGTCTTGTGCAGAAGGAGAGGGTCTTCAAATGAAGAAGAGGGTCTCCGAGACGAAGACGAAGACGAAGTGGTACTAGGGCTTGGCATGGGCAGGTCTTAGTGAGCAAAGATCGACTTGTGATCTTTGCAAAGTGGGAAAACAAGAAAGAAACGTAAGGGTTTCTGAGTATTTTCAAAAGCGGGCTAGGGCTTGGTATGGGCAGGTCTTAGTGACCAAAGATCGACTTGTGATCTTTGCAAAGTGGGAAAACAAGAGAGAAACGTGAGGGTTTCTAAGTGTTTTCTAAAGTGGGCTAGGGCTTGGCATGGGCAGGTCTTAGTAGCTATGAACGACTTGTGTTCATAGCAAAATGGGAACCAAGAGGGAAACGTGAGGGTTTCTAAGTGTTTCCGAAAGTGGGCTAAGGCTGGAGCGTTGGCAGGTCTTAGTGTGACAAGATCTATTTGTGATCTTGGCCGGTCGAAGTGGGCTGTGAACGGATTGTGTTCATGGCAAAGAGGGGTCCTTTGTATATTTTGTTATTAATACAAAGGTTGGGTTTTTCCCGTAAGTGTTGGTGTTCTCTTTATGTTGCTGCCAAATCTCCTGGGAAGCCAAACTTGATGAAAAGTTGGCTAAGTGTTGGAAAAGGCTGAGTAACTTGAGTGTCGAGTTGCTGCCGCGCGGTGTCAAGTTAGGCGCGAAAAATTGGCCCAATTTGGCCCCGTGACANAAGGCTAAGTAACTTGAGTGTCGAGTTGCTGCCGTGCGGTGTCAAGTTAGGCGCGAAATATTGGCCCAATATGGCCCCGTGACACCTAGCATAGCCACATGTGATGACCCGATAGGTCATATTTAAATTTAACATTCAATTCTATGCTTCGAGACATCAAATAGCACCATTCAACATTGCTCGACTTGCGTGCGCAAACCGTATATTTTTCGGAAACCTTTTTGGTGAAAAATTGATTAAAATATGAAATAGTGCTTTAAAACTTATTTGAGTTGACTTCGACCAGTGTTTTGAGCAAACGGACTTGGATCAATATTTTGATAGTTCTGGTAGATTTGTATCGTAATTTGGGACTTGGGCATATGCCCGAAATCAAATTTGAAAGTCCCTAGCTCGAATTACCGCCATTTGACGAAAACTAGAAACTTAAAGGTTAAAGATTTTCAAAGTTTGACTGTAAATTTGACCTTGTCGATATAGGACTCGGATTGAGATTCCGAGAGTTGGAATGGCTCCATTATGTCATTTGGAACTTACTTGCAAAATTTGAGGTTATTCCAGATTGATTTGACATGTTTCGAAGCGTCTTATAGAATTGAAAATTTCATAAACTCATAAGTCTGAATCGAGGTGTGAATTGTAGTTTCGAGATTGTTTGACGTGATATGAGACCCCTAGTAAGTCTGTATTATGTTAAAGTACTTTTTGGAATATTCGGACGAGGTCCCGAGGGGGCTCGGGTGAGTTCAGACGAGTTTCGGACCATTTTTGTTCAAGAACACATGTCTGGTCTAGTGCGTCGCACCTGCACAATTTTGGCCGCAGGTGCGTGGTCTCTTCTGCGGAGGCAGTGTTGCTTTTGCGACTCTGAGGCCAGGGGGAAGCTTCGCTTCTATGAAGCTTGGGGCGTAGGTGCGATGCCCTCTTCTGCGGTGCCATGATCGCAGATGCGATTTTTCTCGCTTCCGCAGCTTCCTTTCCGCTTCTTCGCAATCGCATCTACAACGTGAAGGTCCACAGATGCGATCCTCTGCCTAGCAACCTTGATTCGTAGATACGAGATTTTTCTGGAAAAATCAAGCTCGCAGATGCAAAAAATGTAGTCCGCATATGCGAAAGTACTGGACAGAATACATAAAATTGGGTGTTTGTTATTTTTGTTCATTTTTGTGTTTTAAGTCTCGGATTTGGGTGATTTCAAATGGATTTTTTAAAAGTTCGAACTGGGTAAGTGTTCTTTATCCTATATTAATTATATTTCATGATTCTATACTTATTTATATCATGAATTCATGAATTTAATGGGAGAAAGTATGTGGGACCCACGTTGACTTTTGGTTGACTTTTTCGAAAATGACTTAAATTAAGTCTCTTTCGAATTGTGAATAATTTTTAAAGCTCAAATTGAATTGTTGGTAAATACATTGCAAGTTTTGATTGGTTTGGAGAATAATTCGAAAGGAAAAGTCGTGGTCGAGTGATCACTTGAATTGCGAAGCAAGGTAAGTATCGTGGTTAATCTTGACTTGAGGGAATAGAACCCTTGAACTATGTGTTATGTGAATTTCATGTGTAGCGACGTATAGACGAGATGACGAGTGTCTATACATCGTCAAATTGCTTGTTTCCATGTTTTTACGTATTTTACCAATTGCCTTATTTCATGAATAATTGTTATATTAATTGATTCTTTTATTTTCATTGCCTACTATTATGCCTTGATTTCATGCCTTAATTGCTACCTGCTTATGTAACTTTTTTGTCATAATTGCTATTTGTTATTTAGCATTTTAAATATTAAATTGCCTATCTCCTTCCTGATTCTATATTTCTTTAATTACATGTCCCTATTTGTTTCCTACATAATATTTAATTGTTGTAAACCTTGTTGCCTAATAGTTTCATATTAATTGTGGTATTTATTGAAGTAGTCTTACGTATAAGTGTTGCTAATTTATATTGTTAGATCGGGTTGCACGCCGCAACGGAATTTATTTGAAAGATTATATTGTGGGATCGGGTTGCACGCCGTAACAGAATTAATTAAAAGTTTACATTGTGGGATCGGGTTGCATACCGCAACAGAATTTATTGAAAGTTTATATTGATGGATCGGGTTGCACACCACAAAGAAATTTAAATGAATGATTATATTGTGGGAACAGGTTGCACGGCGCAACAGAATAATAAAAGAAATAATTGATTGTGACTGTCGAATTGGCCTCGATTGTTGATATGACTTGCCTGTCTTACCTATATTCCTGTTATTAATATTATCATTGCATACAGGATAATGTAAGCGACCTGCCTTAGCCTCATCACTACTTCGTCGAGGTTAGGCTCGTCACTTACAGAGTACATGGGGTCAGTTGTACTCATACTACACTCTGCACTTCTTGTGCAGATACCGGAGTTGGTCCCAGCGACGTACTGTAGACTTGCCCAGATTCAGCTACTCAGAGGAGACTTGAAGTATATCTGCACGGCATTCGCAGCTCTGAAGTCCCCTTCTATTTTATCTTAGCTGTGTATTTTCTTTTAGACAACTTTATTTTCATTCAAACCTTTATTTGTATTATTCTAGTAGCTCGTGCACTTGTGACACCAGTTTTGGGATGGTATTTAGACATCGTTATTATGTTGGTTTATTCACTTTAATTTAGACTTTATTCCAGTTATTTGGTTTCTTTATTATTAACTAAAATGAATTGTTAAGAATGGCAAAAAATATTTATTCTAATGTTGGCTTGCCTAGCAAGTGAAATGTTAGGCGCCATCACGGCCCCGAAGGTAGGAATTTTGGGTCGTGACAAGTTGGTATCAGAGCACTAGGTTACCTAGGTCTCACGAGTCACAATCAAGCTTAGTAAAGTCTGAAGGATCGGTATGGAGACTCCTGTACTTATCTCTCAGAGGCTATGGAGTTTAGGAACTATATCACTTCTATTATTCTCTGTTGCTCGATTTTATTCTATCATTGATGATTGAACTCTTCTATTCTTGTTTTCTCACAGATGGCGAGAACATGCACTATGCCTACAGTCGGGCAGGAGCCGGATGCCCCAGTGACAGCTGCGACTAGGGGCAGAAGCCGAGGCTGAGGTCGCGCCAAAGGCCGAGGTAGAGGCATAGGCAGAGCCCAGCCTCGAGCTCGAGCAGTAGCACCTATTGTGTAGCCTCACATGGATTTTGAAGAGGAGGTTCCAGCTCAGACTGTACCTGTCGGACCAGTTCAGGTCCCGGAAGGATTCATAGCTACTCTAGTACTTCAGGACGCTCTAGTCCATTTGGTGAGCCTAATGGAGGGTGTGACCCAGAATGGTACATTTCCAGTGGCACCAGCCGTCTCACATATTGGAGGAGGTGCACAAACTCCCACTACTCCCTCTCTGGAGTAGATAGCTCCCCAGTATCAGGCTCCAGCAGTTCCGCTAGTTGGGGTAGTTCAGCCAATTATTGAGGCACAGGCCGGTGATAGTCCTGCTGTGTCTTCTGAGGCCTTATTAAGATTGGACAAGTTTACTAAGATCTTTCCAGTTCACTTCAGTGGTACACCTTCTGAGGACCCACGAGATTATCTTGACCGTTTCCATGAGGTACTGCAAAACATGGGAATAGTTGAAAGCAACGGGGTCAATTTTGTTGTGTTTTAGATGACTGGCTCCGCCAAGAGGTGGTGGAGAGATTATGTATTTACTAGACTAGCTGATTTGCCTGCCCTTACCTTGGAGCAGTTCTCACAGCTATTTTTAGAGAAGTTTATTCCTATTACACTGAGAGAGGATTACCGCAGGCAGTTTAAGCTTCTCCAGCAAGGTAGTATGACTATTACCCAGTAAGAGACCCTATTTGTGGACTTAGCACTTCATGCCATCGTCTTGCTTCCTACTGAAAAGGAGAAAGTGAGGAGATTCATTGATGGACTCACTTATACTATGAGGCTTCAGATGGCCAAGGAGACAGGGAGTGATATTTCCTTCCAGACAGCTGTGAATATTGCTTGGCGGATCGAGCTAGTTCGTGCTCAAGAGAGAAGGCCAGTGTCAGATAAGAGGCCCCATTATTTCGGTAATTTCAGAGGAGCCTCATCTGGAGGCAGGGGTGCTTATAATAGGGATCATCCTCCTAGGCCATTTTATTCAGCACTTTAGGCATCTCACGGTGCTTTAGGGAGTCATGGTCCTTATATGTCTTACTCTGGGCAGCCAGCATTTAGTCCACATTCAGCTCCTATCAGTGCACCACCACTCCAGAGTCACTGCAGCAGTTATCCGGCCCATTCGGGTCAACTTCAGCTTCAGTAACAGTGGCAGCAGGATGGGTGCTATGAGTGTGGGAACATTGGTCACATCATGAGGCATTGCCCTAGGTTGCTGAGCAACAGATCTCAGTAGGATTCTGGTGCCATCATACCGGCACCGGTTGCCCCACCACCCGCCCAGCCAGCTAGGGGCAGGGGTCAAGTAGTTAGAGGTGGAGGTTATACTGTTAGAGGTGGAGGCCAGTCAGCTAGGTCATGTCCCAGAGATGTAGTTCATAGTGGTGGGCCCAGCCCCAATTTTATGCTTTTCCAGCTAGGCTTGAGGTCGAGTCATCTGATGTCGTGATCACAGGTATTGTTCCAGTTTACCATAGAGATGCTTCAGTTCTATTTGATCTAGGATCTACTTATTCCTATGTGTCCTCCTACTTTGCTTCACATTTGGTTGTGCCTCATTATATTTTGAATGCTTCTGTGCACGTGTCCATGCCAGTGGGGGATTCTATCATTGTAGATCATATCTATCGTTCGTGTGTGGTTACTATTGGGAGTCTTGAGACTAGTGTGGATCTTCTACTCCTTGATATGGTAGATTTTGATGTCATCTTAGGTATGGATTGGATGTCACCTTATAATGCGATATTGGATTGTCACGCCAAAATGATGACCTTAGCCATGCCGGGGTTACCTCCAATAGAGTGTAAAGGGACTCTTGGCCATTCCACCAGCATGGTTATCTCTTATGTGAAAGCTTGGCATATGGTCGAGAAGGGGTGTCTAGCTTATTTGGCTTATATTCGCGATCCCAGTGCATATGTTCCTTCTATTGATTCGGTCCCAGTTGTTCGTGAATTTCCAGATTTATTTCCTGCAGATTTGTCAGGGATGCCACCCGACAGAGACATTGACTTTTGTATTGATTTGGCTCCGGGCACCCATCCCATTTCTATTCCACCATACCGTATGGCCCCGCCGGAGCTAAAGGAATTGAAAGAGCAGTTACAAGACTTGCTTGACCAGGGATTCATTAGACCTAGCATCTCGCTCTGGGGTGCACCAGTGTTATTTGTAAAGAAAAAAGATGGTTCAATGTGGATGGGTATAGATTATCAGCAGTTGACCAAGGCTACTATCAAGAACAAGTATCATTGCCAAGAATTGATAACTTATGCGATTAGCTTCAGGGTTCCAAGGTGTTTTCAAAGATCGATTTGAGGTTTGGTTACCATCAGTTAAAGATAAGGGCATCTGATGTCCCTAAGACAGCTTTTCAGACTCGGTATGGGCATTACGAATTTCTAGTGATGTTATTTGGGCTGACAAATTCCCCAACAGCATTTATGGATTTGATGAACCGGGTGTTCAAGCCCTATTTGGATTATTTTGTGGTTGTATTCATTGATGATATCTTGATTTACTCCAGCAGTCGAGAGGAGCATGAGCAACATCTTCGGATTGTGCTTCAGACTTTGAAGAGTAATCACTTATATGCCAAATTTTCAAAATGTGAATTTTGGTTAGACTCAGTTGCCTTTTTGGGACATGTTGTATCGGCAGAAGGGATAAAAGTGGATCCTAAGAAGATTGAGGTAGTTCAGAATTGGCCTAGACCTACTTCAGCTACAGAGATCCAGAGTTTTCTAGGTTTGGCAGGTTATTACCGTCGGTTCATGAAAGGATTTTCATCCATAGCAACCCCATTGACCAAATTGACCCAGAAGGGTGCCCCATTCAGATGGTTAGACGAGTGTGAGTTGAGCTTTCAGAAGCTCAAGACCGCTTTGACTACGGCGCCACTGTTGGTACTACCCATATGTTCAGGATCTAATACAGTGTATTGTGATACATCTTGCATTAGGCTTGGTACAGTATTAATGCAAGATGACAGGGTGATTGCATATGTGTCACGGCAGTTGAAACTTCATGAAACGAATTACCCTGTTCATGACTTAGAATTGGCAGCCATTGTTCAAACAAAACAATATCAATTTGAGGTAGAGAAGATGGTTGGAGCTGTTGAAAGACTATGATATCACCATTTTGTATCACCCGGGAAAGGCCAATGTGGTGGACGATGCTTTGAGTAGAAAGGTTGTGAGTACGGGCAGCCTTGCGTATATTCCGGTTGGTGAGAGGCTGTTAGCTGCAGATGTTCAGACTTTGGCCAATCAGTTCGTGAGGTTAGATGTTTCAGAGTCCAGTCGGGTTCTAGCTTGCACAGTCGCTCGGTCTTCCTTGTATGAGCGCATCATAGAGCGACAATATGATGATCCTCATTTGCTTGTCCTTAAGGACACGGTGCGGCATGGTGGTGCCAAGCAGGTTGTTGTGGGGGAAGATGGAGTTCTGCGGATGCAGGGTTGTATTTATGTGCCTAATGTGGATGGGCTTCGTGAATTAATTCTTGAGGAGGCTCACAGTTCCCGGTATTCTATTCATCCAGGTGCCGCCAAAATGTATCAAAATTTGCGGCAACATTATTGGTGGAGGAGAATGAATAAGGATATAGTTGCATATGTAGCTCGGTGTCTAAATTGTCAGAGACGAGGTGGTTTGCTTCAGAAGTTAGAAATCCTGAGTGGAAGTGGGAGCGTATCACTATGGATTTTGTTATTGGGCTTCCATGGACTCAGAGAACGTTCGACGCAGTATGGGTCATTATGGATAGGTTGACCAAGTCAACACATTTTATTCCAGTAGCAATTACCTATTCTTCAGAGCGGTTAGCGGAGATTTACATCCGAGAGATTGTCCGCCTTCATGGTGTGCTCGTGTCTATCATTTCTGATCAAGGTACGTAGTTTACCTCGCACTTCTGGAGGGATGTACAGCATGAGTTAGGCACGAGGGTTGAGTTGAGGACAGCATTTCATCCTCAGACGAATGGACAATCCGAGCGCACTATTCAAATATTGGAGGATATGCTTTGTGCTTGTGTTATGGATTTCGGAGGTTCTTGGGATCGATTCTTGCCGCTTGCGGAGTTTGCCTATAATAACAACTACCAGTCAAGCATTCAGATGGCTCCATATGAAGCATTATACGGTAGGCAATATCGTTCTCCAGTTGTCTGGTTTGAACCGGGAAAGGCTCGGTTATTGGGTACCGATTTGGTACAGGATGCCTTGGATAAGGTTAAGATTATTTAGGATCGACTTCACACAGCTCAGTCTAGGCAAAAGAGTTATGCCGACCCTACGTTCGTGATGTTGCATTCATGGTTGGAGAAAGAATATTGCTCCGGGTTTCACCTATGAAGGGTGTAATGAGGTTCGGAAAGAAGGGCAAGTTGAGCCCTAGGTATATCGGACCCTTTGAAATTCTTGAAAGGGTGGGTGAAGTAGCCTATAGGCTTGCACTGCCACCTAGTTTATCAGTAGTTCATCCGGTGTTCCATGTATCTATGCTCCTGAAATATCATGGTGATCCGTCCCATATGTTAGATTTCATCTCAGTCCAATTGGATAAGGATTTGACTTATGAGGAGGCGCCGGTAGCTATTCTAGCTCGGCAGGTCCGACAGTTGAGGTCTAAGAGTTATCCATCAGTTCGAGTACAATGGAGAGGTCAGCCGGTTGAAGCATCTCTGAGTCGGACATGCGGAGTAGATATCCACACCTTTTCACCAGCCCATGCACTTTTTCTAATTCCGTTCAAGGATGAACGTTTGTTTTAGAGGTGGAAAATGTGATGACTCGATAGGTCATCTTTAAATTTAACTTTCAATTATGTGCTCCTAGACCTTGAATAGCACCATTCAGCATTTTTCAACTTGCGTGTGCAGTCCGTATATTTTTTCGGAAAGATTTTATGTGAAAAATTGATAAAACTATTAGTGTTTCAAAACTCATTTGAGTTGACTTCGGTCAATGTTTTGAGAAAGCGGACCTGGATCAGTGTTCTGACGGTCCTGTGGGTTCGTATCGTGATTTGGGACTTGGGCGTATGCCCGAAATTAAATTCGGAAGTCCCTAGCTCGAATTATCGCAACTTGACGAAAACTAGAAACTTAAAGGTTAAAGATTTCCAAAGTTTGACCGTAGTTTTGACCTTGTCTATATCGGACTTGGATTGAGATTTCGAGAGTTGGAATAGCTCTGTTATGTCATTTGGAACTCACCTGCAAAATTTGAGGTTATTCCGGATTGATTTGACATGTTTCGACGAGAGTTATAGAATTGAAAATTTCATAAACTCATAAGTCCGAATTGAGGTATGAATTGTAGTTTTGACATTATTTGATGTGATATAAGACCCCGAGTAAATTTGTATTATATTACGGGACTTGTTGGAATATTCGGACGAGGTCCGAGGGTGCTTGAGTGAGTTCGGACAAGTTTCAGACCATTTTTGTTCAAGAACACAGGTCATGTTCTGGTGCGTCGCACCTGCACAATTTTGGCGTGGTCTCTTCTGCATAGGCAGTGTCGCTTCTGCGACTTTGAGACTAGGGGTAAGCTTCGCTTCTGCGAAGCTTGGGGCGCAGGTGCGATGCCCACTTCTACGGTGCCATGATCTCAGATATGATTTTTCTTGCTTCTGCGGCTTCCTTTGCGCTTCTGTGCAGTCACATCTGTGATGTGAAGGTCCGCATATGCGGTCCTCTTCCTGGCTGCCTTGGTTCGCAGATGCGAAAAATGTAGTCTCCAGATGCGAAAATACTGGAAAGAATACATAAATCGAGTGTTTGCCATTGTTTCTCATTTTTGAGTTTTAAGTCTCGGATGTGGGCGATTTCAAAGGGATTTTTCACAAGTTCAAATTGGGTAAGTGTTCCTTATCCTATATTGATTATATTTCATGATTCCATATTTATTTACATCATGAAATCGTGAATTTAATGGGAGAAAATTAGATTTTTATAAAATCTTTCAAAAATGTAAAATGAAGATTTGAAAGGCAATCCGATGTCGGAATTCGATAATTTTTGTATGGCTGAACTCGTATCGGAATGGGTGTTTGGATTCCGTGATATTTCATTGAGTTTCAAAAGATGGGCCCCATGTTGACTTTTGGTTGACTTTTTCGAAAATAACTTAAATTAAGTTTCTTTCGAATTGTGAATAATTTTTAAAGCTTAAATTGAATTGTTGGTAAATAAATTACTAGGTTTGATTGGTTTGGAGAATAATTCGAAAGAAAAAGTCGTGGTCGAGTGATCACTTGAATTACGAAGCAAGGTAAGTATCGTGGTTAACCTTGACTTGAGGGAATAGCACCCTTAAACTATGTGTTATGTGAATTTCATGTGTAGCGGCGTATAGACGAGGTGACGAGTGTCTATACGTCGTCAAATTGCTTGTTTTCATGTTTTAACGTATTTTACCAATTGCCTTATTTCATGAATAATTGTTATATTAACTGATTCTCTTATTTTCATTGCCTACTATTATGCCTTGATTTCATGCCTTAATTGCTACCTGCTTATGTGACTTTGTGTCGTAATTGCTACTTGACATTTAGCATTTTATATATTAAATTGATCTCCTTCCTATTTCTATATTTTTTTAATTACATGTCCCTATTTGTTTCCTACATAATATTTTTTGTAAACCTTGTTGCCGAATAGTTTCATATTAATTGTGGCATTTATTGAAGTAGTCTTACGTATAAGTGTTGTTAATTTATATTGTTGGATCGGGTTGCATGCCACAACGGAATTTATTTGAAAGATTATATTGTGGAATCGGGTTGCACGCCGCAACAGAATTAATTAAAAGTTTATATTGTGGGATCGGGTTGCACGCCGCAACAGAATTTATTGATGGATCGGGTTGCACGCCACAATAAAATTTAAGTGAATGATTATATTGTGGGAACGGGTTGCACGCCACAACAGAATGATAAAAGAAATAATTGATTGTGACTGCCGAATTGGCCTCGATTGTTCATATGACTTACCTGTCTTACCTCTATTCATGTTATTATTATTATTATTGCATACAGGTTAATGTAAGTGACATGCCTTAGCTTCGTCACTACTTCGTCGAGGTTAGGCTCGGTACTTACAGAGTACATGGGGTCGATTGTACTCATACCACACTCTGCACTTCTTATGCATATACCGGAGTTGGTCCCAGTGGCGTACTGTAGACTTGCCCGGATTCAGCTACTCAAAGGAGACTTGAAGTATAGCTGCACGGCATTCGCAGCATTGAAGTCCTCCTCTATTTTATCTTAGCTGTGTATTTTCTTTCAGACAACTTTATTTTCATTCAGACCTTCATTTTGTATTATTCTAGTAGTTCGTGCACTTGTGACACCAGTTCTGGGATGGTATTTAGATATCATTATTATGTTGGTTTATTCACTTTAATTCAGACTTTATTCCAGTTATTTGGTTTCTTTATTATTAACTAAAATGAATTTTTAAGAATGGCAAAAAATAATTATTCTAATGTTGGCTTGCGTAGCAAGTGAAATGTTAGGCGTCATCACGGTCCCGAAGGTAGAAATTTTAGGTTGTGACACCGCCGAAGACAGGCTACCGTCCGCCACACATAAGGGTTCACATGTGCCAAGCAGACTTGATAACGGAAGAAAAACTCCAAAATTACGGAGTCAAGTCCCCTGCTCTATGAGAATGGGCCTAAAGTGAAGGGATACATATAAATGTATGTAAAACCGTTCTTGGGGAATGTTACTCGCTCCACCAGATCGGGAGCGATGATGTTCAAATCATGGAAGCCACAGTCTTCCTTCACAGCAGGAATGCTAGAAGGACGGATGGAAGAAATGTACACACCAACAGCCCATGTGCGTGAGTTAGCAGAAGAAAATTCCTCCTCAAAATCTTTGGTTGTACTGAGATTTCTGGGGATAATGGTGCTTACTGTAGGAGGAGGAGCAGCATCGGTGCTTTCTTTGTTTTTTGAAGAGATGGAGTTCTTGTAAGAGGAATAGCAGATGAAAGTAGGAGTTTTTTAAAGAAGAAGATTAAATAGGAGTGAAAGCTAGGAAAAGTTAGATGCAAAGAAGTTGATAGAGCTTTGAAAAACTGTGAAGTGTAAAAGAATAAGGATAAAGCGTATAAGCAAAGGAATAGGCGGCTAAAATCGTGGCCATGATTACCTCGAGAACCGGGAAAAGTATTGCTAAATCGTGGGATGACGCGTGTTCGGGGCATTAAATGCAGAAAGATGTGCGTCTAATCAAGCATCAGAAACTTTTCAAAGGGGTTCAAAAACTTTTCCGCCAAGAAAAGTATCTTCACCAACTTCCCGATGACACAAGGATGTGTCACCGGAAAGCAGGGGGACTATCTGTATAGGGTAAAATCAGTTCATTAAATACTCATATAATAAAGCGATATATGGAATCATAGATAGGCGAAAAGTGAGACAGGTGGAAACCAAGACCGGGGACAGTAGCTTCGGTTAGCACCAGAGATCCCCCGAAGAGAAGATTGCTAATGAAGACAAACGAGTGCCTGCCACCCGGTAGAATTAAATGAAGAATACTTTGCAATATTAAATACACAATCCATTATATGGCATTATGGCATTCATAGTATGTCGTTACACATTCTTCAATGTCCCCCATAATTGTCATTTAAGAGAGGCTTGATCCTAGGACCTTGTTCCCTAGGTGCAAATATAAATAGTGATTTCAACAATCATTGTAAGGACACGAATTTTCTGACAAACTTACGTTATATACTCTTCAAAAGCTAAATAATATTTTATTTCTTGCTTATTAATATTGATGTTACTGCCTTCAGAAGCTCTGCTCCCGAAACATTCTATTCATTGTGTTATCTCGATTTTAACGCTAAGTCTTATATTTTATTTAATTTATTTATCATTTTCGGATCAAATCGATTCGCTTGTCTATAAACCACGTTATAAATTTAACTATACCGTTTTACGAGTAAACATACTCTTAGGCATATAAAGCCACCTTAGGCTTCATTCTCTATTAGTACTATGTTTGGACTTCTTAATTTTTAAGGTGTAATTGCTACTACTATTTTGTGTTGTTTCTACTGTATTTGGACAACTAGACATTTGCAAATATCTTAAATTCCTGATATGAAAGCAACTTTTGTAATTATGATCCTCTAATATTCCCAGTGTTCAGCATATTCTGCTAATTAATCCTACTAATGGATCCTCCTGAACAGCTTGAGTATGCGTGCCACTTTTCCAGAATATAATGTCGCTCTTGCTACAACTTTTGGATCAATATATTTCATGGTATCAATATGTTTAATTTTTCTCTATTAAACAATAAAACATTGTTACATTTGATGAAAAACTTAATGAGTTTTTTAGTCATTGTTTTGGTAGGATGTAAGTTAATATGGTGAAGTTATCCTCTTTCATTTTATAATCTCATTGATGTTCATTTGTGTATGAATATATAAAGCACAATTGAGCAAAATTTGTTGTTTACAATTGGAGAAACTTTTTGACAAGGGTAGATATGTGTCCATGAAACTTTGTACGCTTTACAATATAATTGAAAAGAGTCAAGATTATAAGATAAATTAGTGTTATACAATACACCTTTTTCCCCTAAAATTGAATTATCTTATCGGGTAAATCGATAACTGTATCGATTAACCGATGACCGGTAATTGATATCTTATCGGTTTGGTTAGCGATTTAGCATATTTATAAATCGATAACCGATATACTGAACCGATTGTATTTATAATCGAACTGAACCGACCGATATGCCGAACCGATTATATTTATAATCGAACTGAACCGACCGATATTCACCCCTAGTAATAATTACATACCCTAGTAATTACATAGTATAGTATTTACAATGCCTTGCTTGTTTTCCAGAACGTAATTACAGTATAATTGTCACTGTCATGTTTGGTTGGACAAGTGTAATTACATAGTTAAATAGACTTTTTTCAGTTTAACCTATCGAAATATATTAAATAATATGTTAATAATTATAAATCAACAAATAATATCTTAAAAATGGCAAAAATCTTCCAAATAAATAATATTACTACTTAGATTAACAATGACGATTTAAATTTTAATAACTCATTAATGTGTGATACATACATGCATATATAAGAAATGCTAGATATTATTCATAATTAATCGGGTATTTAACTATATTTTAAAATAATAAAAGTATTAACTAATTATAAGTTAGTAACTAATATCGAAAAGAATTATCAGTATCTTGACTATCTTTTAAATAAATAATATATTAACTTAAAAATAATTAATAAAGTTTCAATTTGACTATAAAACTATTACCAACTCATATGAGTAAAATATGAAATTTATGATTTGTTATACTTTTTAAATAACAAAAAGATAAATATGAGTTTAGAAGGTATTTTTTCTTAATAATTATTATATACTACTCACTCCGGTCCACTTTAATTAATTTTTTATTATTTTCACATATATTAAAGAATCCAAGTTTTAGCATTAATTAACAATGAAATGACCGTATTAGCCTTGATTTGTTCATTAGAAACATAACAAATACTCATAGGCTCTTTACTCATAGGCTCTTTACTCTAAGGTTAACTTTAATTGAAAAAAAGAAGTTAATTCCTTCTTGATATCTGAAAAAATCAAACATTAAAAGATCAAAAAATCAATTAAAATGGACCGGAGGGAGTAATGAATAGAAAACAAAGCTATCAAAATACGAAATTGTATTTATCAACTAAGAAAACAAAGAAAATAAAAAAAGAAGCAGCACAATATGAGAAGTTGCAAAATTACATGGAAGCACACCATAACCTACACGTTGGAAGGTTAAAAAATGAGAAAAGAGAAATGGAAAAAAATATTGTAAAATAATAGTACTTTGACATATTTGAAAAAAGAAAAAAAAAATTAGAAAAGTTAGATTACCTTGTAATTACACAATTTAATTACCACCAATTTTCACCTCGCCCCTGAGAATTGGAGAGTATAATTACATCCTTTCAATTGCACCAAATTCTATACTGACCAAATAATTATTTGGCTAGATACATGCCAAAATGTATAATTATACTCAATTACACCCAAATCTAATTCATAGGTGCAGTGGCGGATGTAGTGTAGTATCACCGGGTTCAACTGAACCCATAACGTTTGATGCGGAGTAAAAATTTATGTGTAAAAATTCATTAAAATTATAAAAATAGTAGATATAAACTCATAATTTTACAAATATAATGGATCCAATGCAAAAAACTTTAAAAGTTGAACCCATAAGATTCAAATCATGAATCTGCCTCTGCCTAGATGGCTTTACAAACAAGCTCCCAAGGAATATATAACTGTGGATTAAGTTCCTAATACATTATGAGAGAGTCAAGCCAGTCAGGCGATTTTATTGCGCCATAGTCATACAGATTTGGATTTTTCGTGTATCAAGTTATACCAGTCTAAAAATAGACAACTTATCCCACTGCCTTTAAAATGAGTGTACGTGACGTGTATGCAATTTTTTGATATTTTAAAATTAGGTTCTGCATAAACAAGTAGATCTTTATTTGCTTTACGATCTGTTAATGACCTTCAAAGAAAGAGATACATCCGACTAGCACAGCTACACAACAATTGTTCCTATCAAATGTTAAACAGATTGAGGAAGATCACCCTCATATTTTTATGTTATTTGGAATTTGACCTTTGGCGTCCTATGATTTTCATCGCACTTCTTCAACTACCTTGAGTGCATTATGATGTATTTTCCCAGCACAAGATTGCAAAACATCGACAGCGTACAGACTAACAGTTACAACTACATACCATCTGACAACACGATGGCAAACAATGGTCACTATTATTAAAGCTATATGTGCAGTCATTGCGAAGATAGAATTGGAGGACACTTTAAAGCAACTCAGAGAAAAAAGTACTCCCTCCGTTCAGGTAGTTTAACTCGGCACGGAATTTAAGGAAAAAAAAAGAAAGACTTTTGAAATTAGTGATCTTAAAAGCTTAAGAAGTCATGACATTTGTATAGTTATAAAAGCTTCTCATTAAGGGTAAAATGAAAAGTTTAAAGTTGAATTATTTTCAAATTTAGAAATGTGTCATTTATTTTAGAACAGATTAAAAAGAAAAATACCTCATCTAATTTGAAACGGGGGAAGTATAACATAAAACACCATCCTTAGGCCGGCACAACAAATCTAGTGACCAAATACCACAAAATCTTCAACAGATCTGTGTATATGCATACCATGACATATTCATTTTTCTCTACACATGCAGAAAATTGAAACATCACAAAAGCCCCAATGAAGGGAAAACCGCTTTGTAATCTACTGATCTTCGCTCTAACAATCTATCAGACATACTTCCCAACTAGCTCAATTCCATTTTATATAAAAAAAAAAAAAAGGGCCAAAAATAATCCTATCCCAAATCAGTCCTTAAACTTTTGCACCACCACAGAATTCCTAACTCATTCAGGATCCTCAACTATTGGATGATAATTCCTAACCAGTGAACAATCTACAAAGTCCAGAGCCCATTTCCTTTACTAAAGGAGGAAGCAACTTACAGGTTCCTCTTCATTCTAGCAAAAAATCAGAGTAATACCAGTCTTTTCTTCCTCATATGAAGGTTGCTTTGGTTAAACTCTCTTCTAAATACACTTCAATACTTCAATAAGTTTTCTGGCACAAATTTTACAATCTTCTACTTTCTGTAGTTTATACGAAACTCTGAGGCAGTTTTACTTATTGGATCTAACCTATATGATAGTTTTAATGTTTTAGGACTGTTTACAAGTGTTCAGCAGGAAGCTGGTCTATTTCTTAGTTAGCTATCAATCCTTCTGGCATTCAACAAGTCTTAAGAGTTTAAATGCAGTTGTTGCCTCTAATTACTTGGAATTCGGCAAAGGAAGAATTTTCAGATGACTACGAGATTCTAGAAGCCCTTCCCCTTTGCTTCTAATTTTGTGAAATTCTAGGCCTCCAAATCTGCAGTTCAATCTTACCCCTTTAATTCACGATTCACAGCATTATTGCTAAGAAACATAGCAGCCCCTAAATTCAGAATCACTTTAAACATTTTGCTCATACTTGATAAATTAGAGCATATATCTATATATAGCAAGTCTGAATTTCAGTGCTTCGACTAATGGAATGGTTTTGTTATAACTAATGAGGCATTCCTCAGCTTTCCGGCGAAAGTTATCCAAGGCTTTATTTCACCTAACTCTACAGGACAATGCTCAGTTATGGGTTCAATTGAACTCGCATCTACCACATTGCATCTGCCCCTATATGCAGCAGAGAACTTTCCCTGCTAATAAATTAATAATTCATTCTTTAGACATGCTTAAGTTTTGTCTCCTCCTCCAAGGGGAGTGTTAATAAGGAGGATGTCAGGTCTTGGCAGGTGGACTAGGACTCAAAAACGAACTCGTGACCGTCCTTAAAGAGTAATTTAAAAAGAAGGGAAGTAAATGGGTCCTCAGGACCATTATTTGGTCTCCTATTCACATTCCAACTTCTTGTAAGCATGTTCATGCATCATAAAACTTCTACACTCATTATGACTATAACACAAAATAGCCATGTTATGTTTTCAAAATAACGTCTTGACTTTTGAACCCACAGATATTCTATCTTACATAAACCAGCTTCATATCAATACAAGTACCGGATATGGGTACAAGCATTTTTTTTTTTTTCCCTTTGCCAAGTTTTATTCTATTTTTGAAAATCTCATGAAATAACCAGACCAGTGTCTTACTTTTTGATATAGATATGTCAAAGCAAATGAAAGATCTATGTTACCTAGTTTATCAAAAGAGAAAAGAAAGATCTATGAAACCTAGCACAAAAAAGTTAATACTCATGCTCATAAAATGTGAAACTAGCAAGCTACTGAGCTTTGTTAAGTATTAGAGATTGACTACGAGATCCACTTAATGGTTCTATTTATGCTGACAAAGCAAACGAGGAGAACAAAGATCTTAGGTTTCATTGGAATTGGTCCCCTTCAACTCTTTACATGGTTCAGGAGAGTAGAAATATACGTGAAGCAGTGATCCCATACTAAACACTGTTTTAAAAGAAAACAACACAAAAAGCGACAAGGGCCACGAGGCTTGAAGCAAAAAGCGAGAAGAAAACAAACGCTTCTCTGAAGTGAAGCGCACAATTTACGGAAAATCAGAAAACACTAAACATACATGAATTTAGTACCGCAATAACAAAACTGCCAAATTAAATAACACGATGGATGTATAAAAACAGAGTAATTCCAAGACCAACTTTAAAACACATTTTCTCTAAGTAACTTTATGTTTAATCAAAGAAAAGCTACCAAAAATCCTAAGCATAAGACATATGAAGTCTCAAATGGGATTAAGAAAATCTCAAAAAAGGATTACAAAGAAGAAATTAATGAACAAGCACCTGCCAACTTAAACATTACTAAGCAGACATAGCTCTCATCTTTTTCAGTCGCTTCATGGCAGGGGAGATAGTCCTCAGTATCTTGCGGCCTTTCTTTTTCTGTTTCATCTTCCTTGTGCATTGTGGCATCTCTCTTATGGGACCGGGCGGCACCCCCTTTTTCAAAGCACTACCTCGGGGAGTAAGAGTTGGTGGCAACCGTAAGCTTTGTGGAGGCATTGGACTGTTTGGTTTCCATACCAGGTTGTTCTTCATAGAAAACCTAACCTTCTTTGCACTTTTCTCTGCACTCTTTGTAGCATCATGACCTTCACCATTTATGACAGGGATACAAGACTCTGCTACCTGAGTGTTTTTTCCCCTCTTTCTCTTCTTTCTCACAGAAATTGTAGGTGAGTGAGATGAATTATCATCATCGTTGTCATCATCATCTAAACCAACCTCAGCAGCAACCTTTTCAAACTGCATTTGAAGATTTGAAATCACATCTTCATTAAAAGTCACTTTGTTCTCAATGTCCGGCTCAGAATTGGAACTATCACCAGTAGCAGCAATCATATTCTCCTCTTTGTAGCCGCTAGAGCTTTTTTCCACAATAGAGGACTTATCTGAAAGCCCACTTTTTTTCTTTTTCTTCTTCCCCCTTTTACTACCACTCTCGAGCTCATTAGACCCATTTTCCTCAACCAAAGTGCCATTCTCAGAAACCTTTTTCTTCTTTTCTTTCTTCTTCGCCTTTTTACCGCTTCCATCCTCTGCTCTCTTCACCTTCTTGCACTTCCTTAATGTCTCATCACCAGATTCTTCCTCATTCTCATCCTTAGCCACTTCGGAATCACACGTTTCACCACGCAAACCATTCTCAATTGGTATTAATTGAGGCATGTCTTCTCCATCATCAACAACCTCATCGACGTCAGGCAGACTAATTTCAATCCCTAAAGCTTCAAACTCCTTCTCCAACCTCAAGAACTCCTCGTGCAACTTCAAAGCCACCTTCCTATTACCCTGAACACAATCCACAAACGAACCTACTTCAAAAAGCTTCCCCGAAAACCCCATTTTCAACGCAATAACCCCAAATGCCACATCACCGTAGCTCTCACCCCCCTCCTTCACACCTTCCTTTCTCCTCTCCAACAACTTCCTCCCCATCTTCAACAACTCCTCAAAAACACAACTTTTCACTTTCCCAACCATAATTTTATCCTCAGACTTCCCCATCACACTCAAAAAGGGCTTAAACAAACAACCAACCACATCATTATGAATCGGGACACAACACCCTTTTAGCTCATCAAGAAAAACAGAAGCAATATGATAATTAACCCCGTGACCCAACAACTTATCCGTCGCCAAAAACGCATTATTCTCCAAAACCTCAACACACTTCCCCATAACCTCCAAATCCCACTTACATTTCTTCATCAATTCAAACACTGAGCCAACAAACTTCCTAATAAGTAAGTAAAACTTGTCCAATCTTAAATGGTCAATACCATTCCATTCGCGACGAAGGGTAATCAAGAAAGCAGAAAAATAATGCAAGCAAATACCTAAATCAAGATTTTTTACCAGAGAGCAGATGCGGTCGATGAGCAGAGCTTGAGCAGGGGCTTTATCGGAGTGCCAAAGGCAGTAGAAAAGGCCCTTCCAAAGCTTCTTCATATCATCATCGGCGAGCTGAGTTGTTTGAGTTACGAGCCATGTTTGGAGATGTGCGAAGGCTTTTGACCTTATGGAAGCGTTGCATGAAGCTAAATGCTTTATTAAAGAAGTGCCTTGTGTTGCGTCAAGAAGGGCAGTTTGGGGTTTGATTTTGGATTCTCTGAGCCTCTTCTTGCTCATTGTTTAAGATCTGGAGAAGAAGTGAAGCTTTCGTTAGGTTCTTGGAGGGGAGTCGGGGAAGGGTTTTGGGGGAAAAAGAGAAGGATTATAGTCGTATGCTCCAATATAAAAACCTAGGGCTAGATTTGGGAGGAAATAATTGTCTTTTACTTTCGTCCCTTTTCCTTTTTTTTCTCTGGATTGGAAAAGGCAGCTAAAGAAGAAGAGGGCTTTCTCGACCTAATTTTGCAACTTCAAAAGGGTTTAAAAGTAAATATATAAGTATTATTATTACAAATTACTAAAACTCTCTTTGTTTCAATTTAAAGACACATTTTCCTAATTTTGCAACTTCAAAAGGGCTTCCTTCGATTTTATTTAGTTTTAAAAGTAAAATATAAGTATTATTATTGCTAATTAATAATATGCTCTCTGTTTCAATTTAAATGACACACTTTCCTTATTAATCTATTCCAAAAAGAATGACACATTTTTATATTTAAAAATAATTTAACTTTAAACTTTTTATTTTACCTATTTTACCCTTAATAAGAAACCATGGCCACACAAAGCTTTTGCCCATTAAGTTTTTAGGATCACATATTTCAAAAAAAAACTTTTTTCTTCTTAAACTTTGTGTCAAGTCAAACTATATCATTTAAATTGAAATGGAGGAATAATAATAATAAACTATTTTATTTTTGACTTTCTACGAAATTTTCTTATTATATTTTATTTTTATGGTTGGGTGATAAGAAGAATGAAACTTGTTGGTGTCTAGGTGGTACTCTCGAGTAAAAAGAAATATAATTATGTTGTAAGGTATAAGAGCCAAATTATTCTTAACTAGAGGTCTCGAGTTCGAGTCATAAGAATGAAGTCACCTTTGGTAGGGAACACTTTACTCCTTAAAGTAGGGCTTTCCCGCATGAATCTAAATTAGTCGAGTCCCAAATTGAATATGAGAGATCGATTGGGAAACTAAAAAAGAAAAAGTGAAATCATGATTTCAAAAATATTTTCATTTGTCTTAGAACGACATTTGATATTGGGAACTTTGACTGATGCAAGACGGAAATATACTTTCAAAGTGAATATGATTTTGACATATTATATGTGTAACGATCCAATCTGTTGTTTTGAGTTCTAGAACCACGTTTACTTATTTGAGGCCTCTCGTAGATTCATTTGATAATTTATGACTTGCAAGTATGGTTGGTACGGGTCCCAAGAGATTTGGGATGCTTAGTTCCTAACTTGAAACCTTACGTTGAGAAGAGTTGACCAAAGTCAATATTTTGGGTAAACGAGCTTAGATTCATGATTTGAAGGTTCTAATAGGTTTGTATGATGATTTTGGACGTGTACGTGTATTCAGTTTAGCACCCGAGGCTCGGGTATGATTCAGATATATCTTGTGAAAGTTGAAATTTGAAGAACTGAAGAAAGTTCAAAAGTTTGGTTTGCACCTTGATTCTAATTGTGATATTTTCATATGTATTTGAATCCCTTGGACAATTTTGTATAAGATATATGGACTAGTCGGGAAAGTTTAGAGGAATCCTGAGGGTATCGATTGAGTTTTGGAGTATTTGGAAGTGTTATAGAAATGGAAAAATTGCAGAAATTTGCATCAAATGTAGAGGCTAAGGTGAACACTCGCGTCCATCCTCTGTTGCACGTCACAATAAGGAGTGAAGTCTGGACACTTCGCGTTCAACATGGCATCCAACTCTTGAAGCTGAAATTTTAACTGTTTGTTATAAACTCTATTTTGTACTTGGAAACGTGTAAGTGATTCTCACTCAAATATATGTTATAACCTGAATCTATCATTAATTTTGCCTTAGAATTAAGGATCTAAAAGAGAAAAAAAGAGGATTTTTGACTTGAAAGTTAAGAAAGTGTATTTTAAGGTTTTGAACAACGATTTGGATTCAAAGTTGGAATGGATATATATACGAACTCACGAGGCTATAGATCAATGAGATCCGACTTTTGTTTCACGATTTGGCCATGTGGGCTCGAAGTTAATTTTTATTGACTTTTGAGATTTTGTTAAAGATGAAAGCATTATCGTTTGGAATTAATTTTTATAGCTTTGTTTGACTTACTTGAGAATTCTTTGGACTATATCGGACTTGTTTGATAGATTTTGAGCTAGAAAAGGCAAATTTGAAGAATGGAGCTAGTCGGAATAAAGGTAAGTATCTTGCTTAACCTCGACTTGAGAAATATTTTCCAAAAAACGGACTTATGTGCTACATGCTACGTGTTTGGGAGTGACGTACATATGAAGTGACAAGCGTATATGCGGATACCAAGGTTCTCCATGCTTGAGATAGTATTTAAGCTTCTTTATGCCTGATTTGATACATATTATACTTGTGATAAGCTTTATCTGCTTGTATAACTACTTGAGCTCTCATATTCACGTTAGATATCGTATCTAGTCTTTTAATACCTTATTTGGACATGATGTGCTATTTATATGTTGGACATTGTAGCTATAGTCATATATTATGCACATTTATACACCCTTGTTTGTTTGTTTCTCTAGTCCATATCCATCATACATATTTGTTTCTTGTGCATATATATATATATATATATATATATATAGAGAGAGAGAGAGAGAGAGAGAGAGAGAGATA